>OY729166.1:14008861-14214631 GCA_958299025.2 Drosophila histrio | reverse complement strand
ATTTGATTTAAAACTTCGCACAGTCCCACAATTAGTCGCTCATTCAGACAGTTTTTTTCTGTTGTTGCGTTTCTTTTCTTGCAAAACATCTGCACTAAGATTGCGACGCCGCCCACGTCTCTGCCCTGCCGCTGTTCTGCCTCTGCACGCAGCACACACACAGACACACACACACATGCATGCATGCATGCAGCTGATGTGTCACCGTGGCCGCAAAACAACAAATTCTTTCGTAAAGGCACACATTCACACACTCATACACAACAAGCTCACTCTCTCACACAGCAAACGTAAGAAGAAATGCACGTGTTCAAAATGTTCTTGTTATGTACATACTACATAGCTGTTGTTGTTCTCGCTGTGTTGCTTTTGCTTTTGCTGTTGCTGTTCTTTTTTTGTACTTTTTCGCGCCGCGCAGCTGTGCGCCAGTCGCCAGTCGGTCGCTTTCTACATTGTGCGCACTCCTGTCGTTACCCCCACACCCTCCAACCGTCAGTCTCTCGCTCACACTGTGCATGACAAAGCTCTGCGGTCACTCAACATAACAGACAACGACAGTAAGAGACGCAGCAACAACAACAACAACTCATTTGATTTTCTAAGTTTTGCGCTGGCGCTCAGTTGGCGCCTCTTCTTTGGCCCTTCTTCTTCTGAGGCGTCGCTGTCGTCTACACTACGGCAAGGCAATGAAAATGAAAAAACAAAAACAACAAAATAGAATATACGCTCGTAAACAAATGAGACAACAACTAAAAGAGACGCGAAAACGAAAACAACAGCAAATTAATTGATAATTCGTGATTTGTTGTGCAAGTCAGAGGCAGTCAAACACACACACACACACTCATAGACTTTAGACTAAGATTTAATTACTACATGCAACTTTTGACTAATTTCTTGCATCTTTCGCTTTCTCTCATTACAGCAAATCAGCGGCGAAAAGGACAGCAGGCAATCGTAAAGCGACTGCATTAAAATGTAGTTGAAGTTGATGTTGAAGAGAAGAGAGGAGCAGAAGAAGGGGAAGAACTACAACTAAAACTAAACACTTAAAGTTACATACATACATAAATACAAACATACATACATACATATTGTAGGCAGTGTAGTACAGTCAACTCCACTCACACACACTCAAACTCCACTCAAAACTCAAACTCGTGTGAAGATCTCCGCAATAAGAAAGCAAATATCAATTTAAAATATTTACAAGTACACATAAATAGGCACAGCACAGTGGGTGCTAAAGCATTTCACACCAATACATTGAAAGAGTTTAGTTTTAATTAATAAACAACAACAACAACAGCAAACCTAACTAAGTAGATATAAAGAGAAGAAGAAGAAAGAAAGAAAAACATTGTAAGCACTAAAAATAATAATATTATTAACTTTTAACGTTTAACAATTAACTATTAGCAGCAGATAACTATGAATATGAATATGAACGAAGATGAAAAAGAAAAGAAAAACTTGGCAAAGCTTTAAACAATTTAATTTTTCCTTTTAAATGAAATGAAGAAAATGGAATTTTTTTGTTTTTTATATGTTTAGTTTTTGGTTTAATCGATGCAAATGTTAATAATTTTACGAAAATTAAGCAGAAGATGAAAGAAGAAGAAGATAAAAATGCAAAGCAAAACAACAAAAAACAGCAATAAAAAGTAAAACAAAATTCTAACAATTTTTCATTCTCATTATTTTTTATAATTTTCAATAACAAATTTCCTATTAATTTTAATTAATTAATTAAAAAAGTCGCTTAAACAAATTCTTCCTACTATTATTATTATTATTATTATTTAGCCAGCCAGCAAATTGAACAACAATTCATTTATTTATAATGTACGTACTATAATATTATTTATGCTTAATTTTCATACCTCAAGGAACAATTTGTTGTAGGTTTCCACCTCCCCGCCCCTCCCACTCTTTACTTGAATATAATCATAATAATAATAATAATAATATTAATAAATATATAAATATATGTTCTGTGATCTGTAGCATACTTTGTACAAAGTGTTTTTATAGCATAATTATGCGATTTACTTATATTTTATGATTTCGAAATGAAGAAAATTCAGTAAAAATCTTAATTATCATTTGTTTTTTATGTTTTTCATTGGGTACTCCCTTTCCCCCTTTTATCGATGATGTAACATATTGATTGAAAAGAATGCAAAAAAAGAAAAAGAAAAACAAAATATAAACACAAACAAATTAAATTTTAGCTATTACAAAATAAATTACATAAAAATTATTAAAAAAAAAAACAAACAAACAAAAATATTTGATTTTCTGGGCTGGAATGGTTTCTAGAGATCTCCCATCTGTATCTACCTGCTCTGCTGCCTCTTAACGCTCTTACGGTAGCTTGTGGAATTATGTGGAAAACCAGCTAACAATGTGAAAAACCATTTCCCATGTAAACAAGTGCAACGAATTACAGCAAACCAACAACAATGAGTGGAATGAGCGGAATGATAATGCTCGCCGGGGCAGAGCGAACAAGTTTTCTCACGCATTGTCATTGTCTGCTCTTCGCTGTTGTTGTCGTCGTCGTTGTTGTTGTTGCTGCTGCCCATTAAGGGTTTTCCAGAGCAATATCTCAGGTAGTTTCCCTTGCGGCTGCAGAAGTTGCACGTGTGCAAAATTCTCTTGAGAAAGAGAAATACATATGTAATATTTCTTTGAGGGTGACAGTTGGCGGTCGAACGAAATCGAAATCGGATTTGGTTTCGGGGTTGGGTTTAACCCCTGCAGCTGCCAGCTGCGTCGCAGTTGCAGTTGACGTCGCCGTCGCCGTTGCCGTTGCCGTCGCCTATTAGCGTTAATGATTGCAGCTTACAATGCAATTGACCAATTGCAATTGCCTTGACAGGGGGAGGGAGACTTCAGCTGAGGTCGCAACTGGGGCTGGGACTGAGATTGAGTCGGAGTCGGAGACTGAGACTGAGACTGGGGCCGTTCGGTGCCAGTCGCCCCATTCAAATGTCAGTTTGGTGCTTGCTAACGAAATCAAACAATATGAAATGCAGTAGCTTAACTTAAAGATACTCAGTAGGTAAACCAGTTAAAATATTTGTTTATTTAGAGAGATTTTTACTTTTCAATTTCAATTTTAAAAGCTTCTTACAACGGAGAATCTTCTCGCTCATGGGATAAATGGGAATAAGGGATAAATGAGTAAACAAACAATTTATACACACACTAATATTCATTGCAAATGTATAATTAAGTTAATTCTCTGCAATTTAAGTAAAAAAGATTTTTACTTTACATAAATCGCTATAATCTAATCAATATTAAAAGCTCCTTAACACGGAGAAGCTTCTTGCTCATGGCTTAAGGGATAAATTAAAAAAACAAACTATTTATATACACAATACTATTTATTAAAAATTTATAATTTAGCTAATTCTCTGCAATTTATTTAAACAAGATTTTTACTTAATATAAATAGCTGTAATCTAATCAATATTAAAAGCTTCTTTAAACAAATCAGCTTATTGTTTATTGCTTAAGGAATACTTTGGGAAAAATCACTATTTATACACACAATACTATTTATTAAAAAAGTATAATCTAACTAATTCTCAAGATTACTTTTTATAGAGAAGTTTAATCCCAAATACTTTGACTTCATTAAATAAATGTCACTTTTCACTTTTTACATATTTGTACATTCTAAAACTATGTACATTCGTTAGATGTTAAAAAAGCAGATCATAAAGTGAAGTTTTCTCCATTTACTGGTCTGATTTATGAATTACATTTATTTATTTTTATTAATCAACTAAGAGCACTAACCAAAAGATATTAAATCTTAAAATAAAGCTCGAAATCGTAGCTTAAAATTAACAATTGAAAAAAATAGCATATGCTTATAATTGAGGGAATTTTCTGCTTTATAAATTGAATATTTAACTGGCTCAAAGATCTGTATGGGATTTTATTCAATTTATTTATTCGTATTATGTATGTATTTATTTATATATTTATTTGATTATTTTATGCAAATTTTAAAAATGCATTAAAATGTCATACAGTTAGACAGCAAAATTTAGAAATACACGTTTTTCTAATTTGTTCACATATTTAATTTATCTGTATTTTTTGGCTGTATACGATCAAATGTTAATTACATTTAAAACATATGTATTTTAAATGTAATAAACATTTGCTCGTATAAAGCCAAAAAATACAGCTAATTTGATATGTGAACAAATTAGTAAAATGTGTATTTCTAAATATACTAAGACTGTCAGTCAAGTAAACTCTTTGCTGCATTTTTACACATTTAATTCCATGATTAAAAATGTACATTTCTTTGAAATTTCACAGACAACAAATGTACATTTTAGAATTATTGAAAATTATGCCTAAAAATGCAGAACAAATAAATAAAAACTTTGTAGTGGAAATATATCATAACTAGAACTTCACTTATGCTGCTGGTTAGCTATTATACCCTTCTACTAGCCTAGATACAGGGTATATATAAACAACAACTTTTGTTTCACAGGCATTTTGTGGCGGCTGCAACTGCAACTGCAACTGCTACGCTGTGTGGTGCGTTCTCTGGTATGCGCTAATTGTTTTGTGCATTCTGCAACAGTTGCCACAGTTGCAAGTGGCAAATTGCAAGTTGCAATGGACGCTGTCTTCGCTTTTGGTATTGATTTTGCTATTTTTTTTCTTTCTTTTGGTTTCTTCTGGCCGCACGTCTCGCTGGCAATTAGCGCGCGCCTAGCTCGATTTTCACCCATTTTCCAGCCGCTTTTTCGATTTTGGGTGCGACGTTAAATCAGTGAAACTTGAATTACCATAAAAACTCGTGTAACAGTCAACAGCTGCGACTGCGCAGCCGATGGCGACTGCGCAGCCGGCGCACATGAAAACATTTTTGACATAATAATTGTCAAGCTGACATTTTGAACAACGCAGCTGACAGCTGAGCCAGCCGAACGACTTTAGCCGAAGACCAGAGCAACAGCCGAAGCTGCAGCGCCAGCGCCGAACACATAGCTGAGCTTTTAAATGAAAGCTGAGCCGAACAGCGACGTCGACGTCAGCGTTAGCGTCGACGTGCAGTCGAGCGACGACTTTGTATAGGTGCGCATAAAAATTGCATTTAATTGTGATTTTCACACGAAACACAAAGCGCATGGGCAACTAGGCAGTAGAGGAGGAGGTTGGGAGTGCGATTGCAGAGTGGGGGCAGCAATTTGTGCAACTAGCGGTAAAGCGTAACTACTAAACAGCGCGAGACAACGAGAGACTAGAAAAGAGAAGGAGAAGTTGCAGAAGCTGAGCTGTTGTTGCTGCTGCGGTTGTTGCTGCGGTTGTTGCTGCTGCTGTTGGAGTTGTAGCTGCTGTTACTGTTGTTGTTGTTGCTGCTGTTACTGCTGTTGCTGTAGCTGCTGCTGCTGTGTTTGCTGTTGTTGTTGCTGTAGCTGCTGTTACTGTTGTTGTTGCTGTCGCTGCTGTTGTTGTTCTTGTTGCTGCTGTTGTCGCTGCTGTTGTTTTTTTTGTTGCTGCTGTTGTCGCTGCTGCTGTCGCTGTTGCTGCTGCTGCTGCTGCTGTTGGTGGTGGCTTTTGGGAAACACCTGCAAACGCAAACGCACCTGTTTCGCAAAGTAGCAACAACAGCAACAAAAACAACAAAAAACTAAAACAAAGTCAGACACCAACGCCAACAACAACAACAACCGCAACAACTTCAGCAACGCGGACACGGCTCGGCAACTTTCGTGGGTTGCAAGCAGCCTTTGGGGGGAGGAGAAGTAGACAGCGGAGGTAAGGGGTAGGAGAAGGGGTAACCAGGGGTAGCTTAGTGCAGGGAAGGGGAAGGGGACTGTCTGCTGCATGACTTTGTGTAATTGAAGCAGCCGCATCGAGTTGAGTTTTAAGTTTGACTTTCTTGACTGCGAATTAGGAAATCGAAACCGAATCGTAGCAAAGCCAAGACGTGGCAACAGTGGGCGAGGGTGGGGGGATGAGGTGGCAGGTGGCAGGTGGCAGTTGAAACCACACACAACATGTGCAATGTGCAATGTGTGTGTGCTTGCAAAACAAGCGCCTTTTATTTTTTAGAGGGGGGAGTGGCAAGTTGCCCGTTTGATCAGGTGCAAGTGCACATGTTGCACATGCAGTTACATATGTAGTATGTACATCGGAAGCGCCTCAGTCCAAAGTGGCAAAAGTGGCAAAGCGAAACAGCTGGCGGAAGTCTGCCCAGAAGTCTCGGCAGTCTCTAGCAGCTGTCACTCAGCTGCATTGAGCCAAAGGCGCCGCAGTTGCCATATTCCCCATATGGGGCAAGCGGGCAGCTTGCAACGTGCAACAAACAACAGACAACTGACTGGCCAGCGCATTGATTTCAGCTGCGTCACCTCCATTTTGTGGGCCAAATCCCGCTGCAATTGCAACTGCAACACGGACATTGTCTGCCGCATGTTTGCCTAATGACAGCTCCCTCTCCAGCTGCCCCACAAGCTCCCCGCACCGCCCCGCCCCGCCCCACAATTCACTACCCCTTCAGCTAAGCAAACAATGACAACGACAATTCCGAGGCGCGGCTCTGGCGACTGACATTTGATCGAAAGGCAGCCGCTTGCCGCTGCGGAAGCTCATACTCATACATCTACTCATGCCACATGCCACATGTTGCCGCTGCTGTTGCAGTTGCAGTTGCCAAAAGGCGCTGATTGAAATCGCCAAATGGCAACAACAACAACGACGACGGCTCCTGCCTGCCAGCACTTAAGATACGAAATGAAAATGAAAATTTCATTACGATAAAGTTTACACAGTTGCAAATTCCGAAAAAAAAAAACAAAACTCTTGAACTCTACATGTTTATAGATCTGTTGAAAACTTAACAGAATCATGTTTGCCACATTTTGTGGTAATAAAGAAAAATATAGAAAAACATGTGATAAACACTTTTTAGACTATTTATTATAAGATATACCAAAGTGAAAGTTTAGAATCTTAAGCCAACAAATTTATGAAAAGCATTCTAGACTGGTTTTAGACTATAGTATATATATTATAAAACATTACGGGACAAACAATACAGCAACAGTTATCAATATGATATAAAAATGAAGAGAGGGAGGGACTTAAATGGGGTAATAGCATGGCAGACATAGAGTTGATAGTTCTTAAGGAAATATGAGAAGATCTATTACAGAAACTCATACAATTTGTTACAGATCGCATCAAAAAATGAATGAATGATTGAGTGGTGAACAGTAGAATCTGTTTAAAACAAACAAGGTATACAGAGACATCAAAATATATATTCTAGCAATATTTTGATTCAGAAATATTCGCTATAAATAGAAAAACTTGACAGTGAAATCATATTAACAGAAATTCTTACATAAATGTAGAACTTTGATTAAAGAAGACTCTCATATAAGACTTACATATATTTATATATGATATATATATGATATTCTAAACACTTCCGATAAGTAAAACTAAAATAAAACCTTAGGACATTGAACATATAATACATTAAATATATATATTAATATTAAAGTTCATAATATACTCTTTAGATTATTTCTGTTGCAACAATTTATGTTTAAAACTCGATTTTTAATTAAAAATACATGATTAAAACTTTTATTTGTTGTAAATTCAATTTTTAGCTACTTATAATTTTCTAATCGCTTTTTTTTGCATGTTCTAATACTATATATTATACATAATATATTGATATCAACCGTCTTGTTCTCTACTTTGAGTTTTATGAATTAAAAACTTAATAGACCGTATTTACTTTTTTAAAGTAAAGGGTCTAAAAAAGAAGCGATTCCCAGTTTCTACCACAAACCTATTTGCAAAGAGACAGAAAAGTCGACGGACATTACAGACAGTAGCATATGATATTTATCTACCCCGACAAAAAACCTTTAAACGAGCTAAAAGTCTAGTGACGAAAGCATATTCAAGCCCCAAAATTACTGATGTCAAATTTTGTGACGAACAATATTCATTTTAATATATAAACTATACTAATATAAAAAATATATCAAAGATTGATTCAAACAAACCAACAGACATATCTGACTGATCGTAGTAAGTAGTACGTCATATTAAAACCGCAGGGATTACCTTTTGAATGATATACAACTCATTGTGATCGGTCTAACCGATCTATATATCAAATCCTGCGTGTATATATATAGCAAATTTCCATACGTGTGAGTTTTTGCTGTCTGCTTGCGTCACTAGCGTGAACTGCTGTCCACAGTGATATAGTTTCTATAAAATTAATACAATTTACAAGTCTTCTTTAATAAGTAGCATATTTTGTGAGAGTACGTTCAATCCAATTCATACATATCTCTATAGTATATAAAGCCATCTTCAAAACTTCCTGAGTTCTCTGTTACCAAGCTAGAAGTTTTCGAATTTTCGTATGCAACTTTACAGTTTATCATCCGTTTAGTATTAAACAGAGCTTTATACAATAATTTAAATATAATATTAAGTATACTTCAATAGCCAATTCAATTGCAGTTTCCCATTGTGTGAATAGTAAGTGAAAGTTTCATCTTCAGTCGATTTTCAAGTCATATATATTTATATTAAATTACACAAACTCACGAAGCACTCAGCAATTATTGATAAATACTCAAAAAATCAGCAATAAATGAAGCATCTAAACGATTAGAATATTGTTTTTTTAAAGGCACTGAAAATGGTGAGTGTCAAAATGCAAATGAAATAGAATTATGCATAATTCTTATCTACGACGGCAATTGGCAATTGGCAATTGAATTGTTTTGGCCGCTGGCTGTGACTAATGCGCCACCAAAGTTGCCATGATTGATATGAAAAGAAAAAAGGCAGTGAACTCAGCTGCAACTGCAACAGCAACTCCAATTGCAACTGCAACTGCAACACGCAAAACAAAGGCCAACACCACCAGCTGCAAATGGCCAAAGCTAAAGCCAAAGCGACGTTGATAAATGCCATCCCACGCCTTGGCCAGACTAAAGCTGGACGGGCCAACCGTTTAGGCCAATAGTTGTAAAGGAAAAAAGCCACTTTTATTTGCTGGTTTCATTCATTTTCATTTTCATTCTCAGTCTCCGTCTCATTTTCAATTGCATTTTGATTCTCATTTCGTTTTTTGCGCGCTAATTGATTCATTGATCTTGGCGATAGAGTTGCCGCTTAGACTGTTAAATAAATTCTTGTTGGCCAACTCGGCTTGCAGTCATTTGCACGCCTGTCTAAGCTGCTGTTTTCCTACCCCCCCCCCCCCCCCCACCCACTACTGTGTCCAACTTGGCCGTGTCCAGTTGGCCGTCAATTGCGCACAAAGACATTATTAGCCGTCTAGGAATTCAATTCCATTTCCATTGTTGTTGCCACTTATTTTGGGGGCTTGGTCAACTCAGTTGCAGCAGTTGCAACTCTTAGGTGTTGTTGTTGTTGTTGTTGCAACTGCAATTTGTTAAATTGACAAAAACTGTGCGATAAACTTGGCGCGTTATTAAATTCAATAAATTTTCGCTGTTCAGTTTTGTTTTGTTTTTTATCGCTGCTCGCGATCAGCAAATACAAATTCTATTTAAGATATCATAAAAAATAAAGAAAAAACGTTGCTTTGATCGATAACTGGAGCCAAGTTAATTGCTTCATGTGGCAGGGGCGTGGTTAGGCCCCCCCTCCCCCTATACACCCCCCTTCTCTTGCCACTCACAATTGCAACTGCAATCAACAATGAAAATCAACGAACTTGTCAGAGATTCTTGAACGAGATGTGCTCAAAGAGTTTGCCGCCACTTCCGTCGCACATTTGTCATGGCCATGTCAAAGTGGTTACCAAAAATGGCCAGACAGTTGACAGTTTGAGCCAAAAAAAAAAACGTGCCACGTTGCGACGTTGCAACGTTGACTTCAATTCGCATATAATTTACGATTATGTGAGACCAAAGAGAAGCGACTTGATTTAGGTTGCCGACGGTTTTTAAGCCAGTTCCAAGTACTTTGGCCAACTACAACTAACTTAACTTGGCTAACTTATGAGCTGGCCAGGACTGTCAACTGGACAGACAGACAGATAGACAGACGGACAGGCAGACGGACAGGCAGTCAAACAGTCTGTCTGTCTGTTGATGGACGCACTTATTCGCATTGCAAATTATGCATTGATATTACCTTGCCACACACACACACACACACACACACACACCTCTGCAGCTACACCTTTAGACATTTTTTATGACTAGCTGCCTAATTATTTTATATGGCAGCCACACAAAAACACAACATGCAACATAAAGTTGCATCGTTGGGTGCGCCAAAAACAAAAAACGAAACAAAAAATTGCTGTGGCGCCGCCGTTTGCTGTCGATACGAAAATTTGTTTGCCATAAATATTATTTTTCACGCGCCGCGACAGTAGCTGCCGCATGCAGATGCCGTGTTGCAGCAGTTGCAGTTGCAATGTTGCCGTTGCCGTTGCAATGCCGCAGAGGCTGCAAACTGCCGCCAACGCCATTCGCCAGATCGTCATCGCCTTGTCACCTCCTCCAACACTGGATTGTGAGTGTGTGGTATGCGTGGTTCGGTGGTGCAGTGGTTCAGTGGCTTGGTGTTTCCCTGGTTCCGTGCATCTGTGCGGCATTTTGGCCAACATTGTTGTCAAAACGTCAGCGCCAAAAAAGACGCCCGCAAATATCGTTGGCAATGGTCGTATAAATATTTTTCAATTTTTCCATTTTTTTGCATTTTCAATTTACGTTTTTTTTCAATCATATTTCGTTAATAATTTTAAACGCTTTTCGTTATTTATTGCACATATATGTACATACATATGTACATTCCCTGCAACGTAATGAAGCTGACTTTTATTTAGCATATATTTTGACCAATTAAACGTTTGATTAACTGGCCAAAATCAGCTGCTTTTACACCTCTTTGATTAATAGACCCAACAACAACAAGTACAAGTAAATGTGCCATAATATTGCCACAGGCAAGGGAAAATGATTTTCATTTATAGCCAGACATAATATACGAGTATCTTTTAATTGCCTAGCTTTTATTGACATTTTCATACCCAATAAAGAGGTATAACTGCAAAAAAAAAGAGTTCCTCATGTCTTTATTAATATTTGTTTGAATTTTATAATTCGCAACAGTTTATTTCATTCAATTTTCATTTATTTATTTGGCATTTATTTATTTTTTATTTTATAATCGACTTTCACTTGCAATTATTCAATTTTATTAGAGTCTATTTGTTGTAAGAGTGTTAAACTCCAAATATAAGTGACAAGTCTAAGCATTGTGTTAATATATCCTTAGTTAGCGATCAACTTACAGTTAAGACGTAGGAATTCTTCTATTTAATCTATGAATACATACAAAATCTTAGAAAATGAGAACTTGAATAAAAATAAACTATTAAAACTATTGAAATTAAATACGGAAATCGTATTAGATGAGAGTTTTCATGCTTTAAAATACAATACAGTGAAAGTTGTCATAAAAAAATGGTTATGAATAATTTGAAATTTAGTACAAAAATCATTGTAAAGGAACAAGGAATCTTAAAATGAAAAGGTTAATACACATGTAAATGTATAGTAAATTTTACTAAAGTGTATTATTTACAATATTTCAAATAGTTCTACAATAGTTCTAGTCTATAATTATCAACTTAGGGCCGATTCCTCATCTTGCCTATTGTCTTAAAGTGTAGATAAACCAGCCGATAATGTGATTTTCTTGTCATAAATTTAGTCCCAGCCTCTCGATAACTTACAGGGCAGATCATCATCTCTGTAAGTTTTTAACGTTAGCCTACTCTGTTTTAGTTGAGATGCCACATTATCTTAAACTTTAAATATATTGAAAAGGGCAAGATGAGAAAACGACAATTGTTGAATACTATATTTGTGGTAAAGTAACATTTTCATAAAGTAGGCTGTATCGGTAAGTTGAGAAATCGGGCCTTATAATAGGACACTACAGTTTAGTTATTTATTTTGGGGATAGTTTATAAGAAACAAGACGAAGAGACGGGGCGGGAGCGATAGTAGGGAACGATATGCTGCAGTCAAAGCCGACTATGAGAGACCCTTTACGAATTCTGTAAAATTCTCGACTATTCCTACTATTCCTTGTAATCTCAGTGTTATCTTCTTCTTCCTCCTTGACTATTCCTACTATTCCTTGTAATGATAGTGTTCTCGTCTTCTTCCTACTATTCCTTGTCATTTCAGTGTTAGTATATTCTTCTTCTTCCTTTGGCCCCACCCTGCGTAATACTCTGTTTCGAATATCTTCCGAGTTTACTATCCGATCTCGATGAAATTTGCAGGAAACTTTAAGACCCTGATGCTTGTTCTGCATTCAGGAGTCTAGCTTTTAATAATTCTCATTCTATGGGATTTAAAAATAAGTTGTTTTCGATTTAGGGGGGCGTGGCAAAGTTATTAACATATACAGGCTCTGCTTAGCCCATAGATGCACCCACATAACAAATTTGGTGTCTCTAGCTCTTATAGTCTCTGAGATCTAGGCGCACATACAGACAGTCGGACAGATGGACGGACGGACAGACGGACATGACTATAACGACTCAGCAGTTGATGCTGATCAATATACTTTAAGGGGTCTGCCAGACTTTCTTCGACTTTTTTTAAAGTAAAGTGTCTAAAAATATTGAAATAAGTGACTATTTCAGTTTTCTTACTTCCACTTCCTTAGTTTTTAGCTAAAATTTTCTCCATGCTTAGTTTAGTTTATATCCAAACCTTAAGTCTAAGTTTCCACTCAAATCTCTAATAAAAAATCATTAAATTTGGTGTTTTTTTATATGTGTCTGCTAATCAGTCTGTCAGCTGTCTAATTAAGGCAATGCTATCGCTGCATCCATTTGACCAATAACAAGTCGTGTCGGCAAAAGACACAAAGCCCTCAATTTGAGGCAAGTTCAGGTGTTTCGTGTTGCAGATCGCATTTTGTGGTACGAATCGCACTCATAATCGCTGTGCAAAAATCTCATTAACGCCGAAGTCCAAGTCGCAGACAAAGACGAAGACGATGCCGAAGACTCTCAACTGGGCCAATTAATAAAGAAGCGTGAAATTGAATTTCTTACTCTTATGCGCAAATTTCACACCCCAGTGTGGTGCTTGCCCCAGAGCAACACTCACTGTTGCAGCTCCAGCTCCAGCTCCAGCTGATCTATAAAGTACCAAAAAAAAGAGAGGAAAGAAGAGGAATAAGATTAAGATAGAGTCAAAGGAGGAGCACAAGATTTGGGGGACAACAGAACTGCGAAAAGTAACACAGACACACGGAGAGTTGGAGACTTGCGACTTGAAGGTGCTCCAAAATGCAGGTGTGGTTCGGTTCGATGTGATGGTGGTGGTGGTGGTGGTTCGGCTATTAAAACTCAATCTGAAATTCAAATCGTAATATAATGTGGCAAGCGTCCGTCCGCAACGACTCTGGCAGAACAAAAGGCAAAGTAAACCTTGAAAGTGCCCAAAACAAAAAGAAAACCAAAAACTATTCACACACAGAGACTCCAGCTAACACAGCAAAAGAAATCAAAGGCCAACGCGATGGCGAAGCCAAAGAATTTGGTCAAAAACCATCGAATGACCATACCCAGTTCTTAGTTCTCAGTTCTCGATTCTCCGTTCTCGATTCTCGATTCTCAGTTCCACAATTCCTGTACCGATCCCGTCTTTGGCTATCTTTGCGTTTGATCTGCGACGAGACGATCGTCGCCCGTCGACGTTTCTGCCCCTCAAGGAATTCTTTCAATTCATTTGGTTTCTTCTTTACCTTTTTTTTTGTTTTTGTTGTCTTTTCTTTTTATTTGGCAAAGATCCTTTGGGCAAAACGCGCTGCGCATTTCAATGCTGCACGTGCAAGCCAAAAAGCTGTTGCCGCCTTTTGCCCCCCCTCACACCCCCCCGCTCTGCCCCTTCCAGCCACAACTGCCTTACCTTTTGCCTTTGAGCCGAGATTGAAATTTGTTGAACACCGGCGTGGCATAACTTTTTTTTTGTTTTTTCTTGTGGTTGCCCTTTTTTGTTGTTGTTGCTGTTGTTGATTTTTGTCGTTTTTTGGGTTCGACTGCGCTTCCTTTTGACGATGACGACTTTTATTAATATTTGGGGATCGGCTTGGGGCCCTCTCTCGACTCAGTTGCCTGCGATAGGGCCTGAAACTGAGCTGAAGACGAAGACGAAGACGAAGAGATGAGACCCAGAGTCGTCGAGCCGTCAAACAAAAGCAATGCGTTTCTTGGAATTGCCCTTTTGCCGCAGCTTAGTCAGACTTTAGCAAATGCCCTACACTTCAATTAGGGAGATACTTTAGTTTGGTTAGATAGAACATATCAATAAATCTTGATTATTAAAAATTAAACTTTTAGTATTATTTTTAAATTTATAAATATCAATTTAATTCTACTGAAAGTATTCCTTGACTTTTGTGAAGTATTCCTTGTTTTCTTGATATTCTTTCGTATCTTTTTTAGCAAATAATAAAGCCAAGAAAGGCTAACAAAATAACAATATTATTAAATGGAAATTATTGTTATTCTTTAGCACAAAATGCAGATAAAACTTTATGGAAAAGATCACAAAGTATGTCAAATAAAATACGAATATATTTATTGATTTCTTGTTGAGAGTTAGTCAGATTATGATTTTATTATCGAGTTTATGGATAATATCACAAAGTATTGTCGATTACAATATGAAAATAACTATTGATTTCTTGTTGAGAGTTAGTCAGATTTTGATTTTATTATCGAGTTTATGAAGAAGATCACAAAGTATGTTGATTACAATATAAAAATATCTATTGATTTCTTGTTGAGTTATTAGATTAAGATTTTCTTATCGATTGTAAATTGAGTTCTGGCATTTACATAAACTAATTTACTTGCAATTAGTAAAATAACTTTTAATTTAGCTTGTTAGTATATTGATATAACAATAATTGATACGAAAACTTCATATTATTCTTGACATTTCAAGCAATAATGAAAACATAACTTACTTTCATTGTTAAGCAATTAATTTTAGACAAATATTGTTCATTTCGATACTTATCATTCTCCTTAGTTAATTAATATCAGGCATAGAGTGTAAGCTCTTTTAAAAGTTGATAGCTATTCAGTCTATGTCATAAAGAAGCAGCTGACTTATTTTTGACAACTTTCAATTCAAATTTCCCGCTCTATTGCAGCTCATTCGATAAGTCGTCTCAAATCGATAACATCGAATATTCATTTGTTTAATGTCGAGAGTTTTGTTGTAGACTGTGACTGTGTGTGAGTTGATTTCGAAGACAAATCATGCCCCGTGGCCTCTCTCCTGTTGCCTGTTTGCCTGTTGCAAGTTGCCTCGCATTGTGTGGCTTCCACTTCCACTTTGGCCGCATTCATCGTTGTCCGTTGTCGCTTCGGGGCATTTGCAGCAATTCAGGCGATTGCCAAGTTTTCGTTATGTTTTTTTTCGGTTTTGCTTGAAAATTAAGTTATAATTTTGCAATGTCTTCTTCTGTTGCCCCCTGCCGCTGCTGCCCCTCCCCCTTTATCTTCAACCGTGTGATCTTTTGGCCTGTTGGGTGGTCGCTATTTGCATTTAAATTGCAAACAAATCATTGTGGCCTTTTGATTTATTGTGGAAAGTCTCCAAGCCGTCAATTAAATGACGTACGCAAAACAGAAGCGGCTGCAACATCATGTGGCAAGTCGCCCCTCTACCCCACCCCCACTGCCTGCTCTTCCAACGCCACAGTAGTCAAAAACTGCCTCGTCAACTGGAATGATATGACGCTTCCTTTGCCCCAGCAGCGTTTACTTATCTCTTTCTTAATTTCGGTTCTTTTTTTATTATTTTTTTGGGTAAGCCAACAAACTTTACCGTAAGCCGGAAAATGAGGTGCGTCGAGATAGCGAGACAGCTACAGATAGAGAGTTGGAGATGGAGATGGAGATAGAGAGAGGCAGATAAAGAGCTCGCTGTCATGACGACAAACAACGACACATCGACAGAACGTTGTCTGCAAGAATGCCACAATTCATAAAGTGAAGTTAAAAAAAAATCACAAACAATTCTTTGACTTGCCACTTGGCAACGAACGTCACGTAGCAGCGGCATCATTAGCCACCAACCCAGTCGGAGTCAGCGTCAAACCTCCAGCCCAGTCATAGATACTGCCTGTTACCTCAACTTGTTGTTATTATACACCTTGCACTTGCCAATGGCCTAGTGACTGTGTTATGTTGTTTGTAACGCAGGTAGGTAAGTCTTTTTTGTAGGATAAGGCAGTTGGTATAATAACTGCATCTCTGACTGGAGTGGTTTTAAGCTGCAGAAGTATGAGCTGATCTGTCAGATAACTCCATAACTCTGAGGAACCTTCCATTATAAAGAAAACAACCTTCCTTTTAAAATTCGCACCTAAAAGTAAGGTTGTAGTCTGCAGACTATAAGTATTCTTGAAATACTATACTATCTACATAACTCTTGCTTCAAAAGTATAGCCCTATAAATAGAGCCAGGCTTTAAACTCAGAGTAACCTTCCATTCAAATGAACGATCTTCTCTCCATTTACAATATGTATATACTTACCAGATGATCCAAAAATACTGATATATAAGTATAGCTTTAAATTCTAACAAAAGTACATAGAAATCAAACTTACAATCTTTAGATTGTACAATAGTTATTATATATTATTATATAAGTTATAATATTATAATTATAATGCTTAATTATCTTTATTTAATCAAATAAGCTCATTTCGAATCAAATAAGCGTCTACAGTTATTCCACTTACCACACGTTGGGCGCCAAGTTGTTTATTTTTCTTATCTTTAAATTTCTGTGTTGAGATTTCGTTAGGGTATTCATGGTGCGGCGCTTGCAGATGACAGACATTTCCTACATGTTGCTATTTGCTGTTTGTTTGCTCATTGAGCGGCCTTTCCATTTTCCCACTCACTTTGTTTGTTGTTGTTGTTGCTGTTGTTGTTGTTGTTGTTGTCTGCGACTGTTGCTCATTAATCCCGATTCCGATTCCGATCCCGCCGCAGTCGCTGCCCAGCTGCACCTACTTTTAACGCTTTTGTTTGGCCCCGACACCGACCGACATCGGGGCACACCTGAGAGGAAATGCGTAACGCTCTCACAATGCACACCTCGTTCCCCGTTCCCAATCCCGTTGCCCGTTGCTGCCTCTTACCATTTGCCGATGCCTTTTCCCGTGTTTTTGTGTTGTGCTCCGCTTTTACTGCCGCTTTGTAATTTCCACGAAATTAGCCGAGTTGTTGTTGCTGCTGTGAGTTTGCAAACACTGTGAAGATAGCAAAGACACAGCTGCAGCTGAGATTTGTCCACGCCGGCGGTCATCATCATCATCAGCATCAGCATCAGTTCTTTAAAAGGAGAGAAGACTGTTCACTGTTCACTGTTCACACATGCGGGTTAAGGGTTCTCTATTCTTGTGGCACAATGTCCGCCTTCAAGTGGCGCATTGTTCGCCCTATTGACAGCCATTCAAGTGGAATTCCCGCGCCCAGTTGCAGTCCCTAGTCTTTTTTAATTGTACCATAATTAATGTGGGAACTGATTGGAAAATGTGCTGCTGATTGAGCCATTACACGCACCGGGCGATTGGAGGCGAAAACAAAGACAAAGACGAAGACGAGGCCATGTTGAAATTGTCAGCAGTTTTTTATTTGAAGAGTTTCAAGCACTTGAAATGTTGGAAATTGAAATGAGCGTTGAAATTGAACTTATATAGTATGACAAATATGATAAGTAAATATTCCGAAATTTGTATAGAAGCGTTAAAAGGCACTTCAACAGATTTCTCAAATGAATATACACAAGTATTACAAATTAAATACTCGTACTTTGTATTCCATCTCAAAGAATTTTAAAGGCAAGCATGAAATAAACTTAAAATTGGGTTCCATCTGGAAATGGATTTGTTTCAAGTAACATTAGAGTCGAAATTTAACTCAAATATGATAAGTAAACATTCAGAAATTTATAGAAAAGGGTTAAAAAGCATTTCAAGCAGCAGAAGTTCTCAGCAGTTTTTATTATTCTAAACAAATATAGACACAATGTGACACAATTTAAATACTCGTACTTTGTATTCCATCTTAGACAATTATAAAAGCCATTTTGAAATAAACTTAAGCTGGGTTCCATCTGTAAATGGATTTCTTTCAAGATTAATAATATGAGAGTCGAAATTGAATTGAAATATGATAAGTAAACATTCGGAAATTTGTATAAAAGAGTTAATACGCACTTCAAGGAACATCACAACAGTTGTTCTGTTAAAATCATATTAACAATGTTATAAGTTTAACAATTTCCACATCCTAATTTGTATTCCATCTTAGATTTTATATCTGTCGCATATGAAAGAGATTTGAGATGGAATTCCATCTGGGAATGGATTTGTTTGAAGCTTAGTTCTATTATTTTCAGTTGTTTGTTTATAAAACAGAACGAGTTCATCCCAAACAAAGCCAAGAATAAGTCAAAGATTGTATTCACAGTTCATTTGGGTTTTTGCTGAATTTTAGGATTAGAATTTTTCAACTTATTAATTTATCAAAAAAATATGATTAATCAATTAATTTCATACATAATTCTTGTTTTTTTTTTCTTTTGGCATATTCAAAGTGCTGTCTAGTATGAAGTTAAAGCTTAATTATAATCACAAGATCACGAAGCTAGGCTTAAGTCCCCAAAAAAACATGAGCAACATGAGACAGCTGTTTGGCGTGACAACTCAATTTGACGGGCGTGTCAAGTAGGCTTCATATAGAACCAGATGGGGACCCACCCAGGCTCAAATCCGTTAACAGACGCTCGCTTAGCCATTTGCAGTTTGGCTCGGACGCAGTCATTTGGCACATTAAATCTACGCGTCAACAGGCGACTTGAAAATGTTGTCATTGTTGTTGTTGCTGTTTGTAGTTGTTGTTGCTGTTTGTTGTCGCTGTGCATAGTTTAGACCAGATAAATCTCAAGCTAAATGGCCAAAAGTCAAAATAAATTAAGCCCACATGTGGCAACACGGAGCCAAGCCAAAAAGCAAGAGGCCAAAACCAAATGAAACCAAATCGAAGCCGATGACGGCAACGGCGACAGTCACCAAACAAACGTCACACCCTTTTGGCCAGGCATTTGACCCACCAGCAGCAGCAGCAGCAATAACAATAACAACAACAGTCGGAAACCCGAACGTAATATACCCTGTAGCAGTAAAGGATTGGCAACCAAAATTTAAGATAAACTTGATCTACCTGCAAATATATGAAGAGCGAGCAGATCAAGCTTAAGCTTCTAAGTCTTACCATTTCTGAGATCCTTTCGTTTATACGATTGGACAGACGGACAGACAAACGAACAGACTGAAGGACAGCCAAATAGGCAGATAGAAAGACAGTCAGGCAGAGAGATGAACAGCCAGACAGACAGACGGGCAGATAGACAGACGGGCAGATAGATAGACGGGCATGCAGATAGACGAACAGACAGACAGGCCGACAGATGGACAGACGAATAGACAGACGGACGGATGGACGGACAGACAGACGGACGGACAGACAGACGGACAGGCAGACAGATAGACAGACGGGCAGATAGACAGACGGCCAGATAGACAGACGGGCATGCAGATAGATGAACAGACAGACAGACCGACAGATGGACAGACGAATAGACAGACGGACGGATGGACGGACAGACCGACAGACAGACGGACGGAGGGCCAGACGGATAGACAGACAGACAAACAGAAAGACAAACATGGCTATATCGACTCGGTTATTGCTGCTGATCAAGTATACGATATATATACTTAATGGGCTCGATCACTCCACCCTCTGCCTGTTACATACTTGCAACCCAGTTAATATACCTCCTCGCAGGGTATAACAAACAGTAACAACAACTCTAACAACCAGGCCCAAAATCAAACTCAGAATCGGCGTCCGCAAAACGACGCCCACATGCAGATGCCATGCAGGAGGTACGAGTACAAGACAATGGGCACGGCTGCAGTGTTTTTTTTTTTGTTGTTGTTGCCTTGCAGATTTGTCACCAGCTTGTTTTGCCCGCGTCTGCGTCGACGTCTGCGGCAGCGCCAACTGGGCCGCCGTTTTGATTAAGTTGACGAAACTGCAAATTCAAATGCGGCGCACATAAAAAAATTGGAGTCCAGCTGGAGACAGACGGACACAAATCAACACAGCGAGTCGGGAAACTGACACTGGTATTGGACAATCAGTCTTCATGTTACTTTTGCCCTCGAAATGTCAACGCCCTTTGCTGTCGCTGTCGCCGCTGCTGCACCCCAATTGGAATGCTGGCGTTTGCTGCTCTCCAATTGCTCTCCAGTTGCGTGCGACTCTCTCGCTTTCTTGCTCTTGCATTGTTTGAGTGCGCGTGTGTGTGTGTGTGTGTGACATACTTTTACTCCTGAACGCATTTAATTATTCCGATTGAGACATTTTAATGTGACCGTTTGTCTGTTTATGTGTGTGTGTGTTTGTGGGTATGTAGGTGTGATATCGAAAAACTGTTTGTTTTGCATTTCGCATTGCACGCGCCGAGCGAATTTTATGTTTACTGGTTGGCAGCGACGCAACGTCAGCGTCTGTCGCCCAATTATTTGCCCCCTCCCTCCCCCCAACCACCCATTCCACCTTGGCGACACCGGCGACGTTTGGCTGACATTTGAGTTCAAACACCTGCAATGCACTCATACTCACACTCACACACACACACACACGACATTCACATTCGTATTCGCACTCGCAATCGCCGACGCTTTTGCTTTGCATTTGTTTTTATTCGTCTCACGCTGCTGGCGTCGCGGCCGCTGCGCTAATTTGACTAAATTTTTTAATTTATAACCATTGCGTTTGTGGGTTATAAATTTAAATTAATAGACTTTAATTGCCCAAGCAGCGTCACCTGCTAGGCCAGAAAAAAAAACACTCAAAGTCTAGGCCTGTGTGCACGTTAAACCTTATGGAATATTCGTTAACTTGGCAAATCACAAGATCAACAACAACAAAATTCCCACAAACTGGCGCTGTCGCTGTTGCTGCCATTGCTGTGCTGCCTCTGCCGCTGTCGCTGCCGCTGCTTGGCTGACCAAGCGACCGAGCGACCCAAACGCAGGCAAAATGAAAATGACGTGAACGCGAAGTTTGATCAGGTGCGCATACAAATCTTGCCGCAACTTTCAGTTAAACAAAATAACAAATCTAGTCGGAAAGACTGCAGTCGAGCGTACGCGACTGTGATGGACCCTGTACTTCCCCTGTGAAAACTCATACACACGCGAGGGGAATTAAAAGGAACCTACATACCAAGATTGGTATCTGTAGCTCTTATAGTCTCTGAGATCTAGGCGTTTATTCAGATGGATGGACAGACGGACAGACAGACAGACGCACAGACAGACAGACGGACAGACAGACAGACAGACGTACAAACACTCCACAGTTAATGATAATCAAGAATATATACATATACTTTATTGGGTGTGCCTGTTATGCACATTCTTTTTTTATTCAACAAACTTCTTATACACTTTATACGTTTTTAAAGTACAAGGTCTTAAAATGAACTGTACGACGTAAAGCAAGCAAAAGTTAATGAGAAAGTCAAATAAACGAAACAAATAACATGCAAAGTGTCTGCTGTGTGTGTGTGCATGTGCGTGAGCGTGTGAGCGAGAGCGATAGACTGCGGGGGTGGCAGCGGAGAGAAGGAAAGAGGAAGAAGGCTGTGTGAATAAGCTGCGCAGGCGTTCTGCAAAGCTTTTTGCGTTTTATTTGCAGCAACAACAACAACAACAGGGTCAAGCGAGATGCTGTCAGAGTCAGATGACAAGTGAGTGGGAAAGAGAGGAAGGTAGTTAAAGGCTGACCATGGGGGGAAAAGTCGCTGCCAGCGCAAATATTGCAAAGTTCAACAGCAAAATCAACTGCAGCTGTGTCAATAATGAATCTTCACTTTAACTATTTATCAATATCGTCCAGCCAAAGCTAAAGGCGAAGTCGACGTCGAAGTCATCGTTGAACTGCAGCGTGAAACCGAAAGTGGCGCTACAAGTGCAGCGACGCCGACTGCGACAGCGACAGCAACTGCGACTGCAGCTGATAAGTTTCGTCTCACAGAGGCACAACAAAATAAACAACAATAACAACAACAACAACTGTGAGCCAGACTCTTTTAATCTTAATGCAGAGAGATAGCTCCGCAATTGCAATGCACGATATTCGGGTGGGCCTGTATAAACACTTATACTCGTATTTAAGTTGTTGTTGTTGTATGACTAAAGTAGTGCTTACACTGAGCGAAAAGCGGCGGAGTAACATGAAGTTCGAATGATCTCAAATTAAGTATTTGCCGTTCTTACGTAATTACTAAAACTGAGTGTGAAATTTCTTAAACCAAGTACACATAATCTTGATATAAGAGAAAATAATCTCAAAACAAGTGTAAAAATGCTTAAATCGAATACGCATAATCCCGATATTAGAGAAAATATTAAATCAAGTGTGAAAATGCTTAAACTAAGTACACATAATCTCGATTCTAGAGAAAATAATATTACATCAAGTGTGAAAATGCTTAAACCAAGTACGCTTAATCTCGATTCTAGTGAAAATAATCTTAAATCAAGTGTGAAAATGCTTAAAACAAGTACGCATTATCTCAATATGAGCTAAAATTAGCTTGAATCAAGTATAACTCTAAAAGTTACTGGAAACGAGTACGAAAATTCAAAATTTAAGTACGGAATTTGATTTTTTAAAGCGATCATTCACAGAACAAGTTCGTGAAAACTGAAATCAGGATTTCGAAGTCTAAAATCTTGTTTGCTTTCGCTTGCTTATAATTCCCAAATGGTTTTAGCTTGTATGATATGAGAAGGACGACTTCTACAACAGACACGCTGATAATTTGTGTTCTTTAAGTTAACACAATTTTAATGTAAGTCTTCTTTATGCATAGATCATGGTCTCATTTATGACAATTTTGTACTCAGTTAGAGAGTTTAATGGAGATAGAATAAGATTAAACTGGACTTAAGTCAATGAATGTATATAATTAATTCTAGTACATTTCGAACTCACTTTTAAGTTTCAAAATACTAAAATACTTGAACTTCCGACTGTTTGAATTAAAATCAAGATACTTGACTTCAGTAATATCATTCTAAGTGAGATATCATATTAAAAATGTTCGAAATACTTAATATTTTCGCTCTGTGTATGAGTTTATCAGCTTATCAGCTTAATGGCGTGGGTTTGAGCATGTCTGGGCGCACTTTACTTAAAGCTCATGCTCGGTTTTATCTTATTCACCAAAGATGCGTTAAGAGATAACAACTTTTCTTTGTTTTATGGCTTTCATTGATCAACACTTAAGATCTGCTTAATTTTAGCAAGTGACTCATTTAAAATGGAAAATTTGATATTACGAGACGTGCAAAATTAAGTTTAAATGCATATTTATAATTTGTAAATGTGCCCAAAAATAGCTTGTGGAAATGATATATGGTTATGACATAAGTGTATATGGTAAATTTTAATTGTAATTGTGTATTTTTAATGTGAATACTACTATTTGCACCTTAGTTACAAGTTCAACACCTTTTTTATTTTTTTTTAAATTACACACAATTATAAAAAACACATCATGAAAACGAGAAATTGTCATTAGTTTATTGTTTGAATAGATTATATTATTCCTAGTACTTGCAGTATGACATTGATGTAATTCAAATAATGTATTTACTTTATTAACTAAAATCTTTTTGCATCTTCATATTAACTATTATACATTCATATATGTAATTCGTTTTTAATGGAATTTTTATGCAAGTTATTAAGAGATTTCAGGGGATTTTCTTAATAAATTCATCGAAGTAATTGAATAACAATAAAAAGTCTTTTGGTAGCAAGCATCTCAAGAGATGTCTTAATTATAGATTTTCAAACTAGTTTCTGATTCGCTCTAATGACTCGACTCAAGTCAACGTTTAGTATTTATTTTTATATATATATATATATGTATGTACATATACATATATATTTTTTAATTCTAATTTTATTTCCCAGAAACGCCTCAATTTGTGCAGCTTTATCGTTGTTTGATTTTATTGGCGCCAGTCACCGACAACCTCCTCCTAGGAACTACTACGTAGACGTAGTATGTACGTAAAGTGGGGAACTTGGCTCCCTGATATGCGACGCCGTTGTCGCTGATTGTTGGGTTTTCTAATTCGATTTCATTTAATTCTCGTCGTTACAGTTACACAATTGAGACGATTCTATGTATTTGGAACAACTAACGCATAAAACTGTTTATTTGTGCACCCGGCAATCATTTAAAAGAAGGCATAGTTACTTTGTGAGAGCTTTGAAACGTTCTATCTATAAAGACTCTGTAATTATTTCCGATCTTTATTTCCTTGCAGAGTATATTATTATAGTTTAGTCAAGATATGTGTGACACATTGAAGCAGGCATGTCAGACCCCATTAATTATATATATATTCTTGATTAGCACCAATAGACGAGTCCATATAGCCATGTATGTCTGTCCGTTTGTCTGTCCGTCCGTCCGTCCGTTCGTCTGTCCTTCCGTCCGTATGTCTGTTTATGTGTAAACTAGTCTTAGTTTTAGAGTTATCTTGATGAAACTTGTTACTGTTGTTGTTCATTTTTCGCTGCAGGTAATATACATATGTTGCAACCGTTCGGATATATAGCTGCCATAGGAAAGATCGATCCAATCCTAAGGCTTAGTATTAAAATCTTTGTTGTTTGTTGAGATATCTTAACGAAACTCATATATTGTGTATTTTACACATTCTTGTATATACCAAGTTTTCTCTAAATCGGACTACTATATCATATAGCTGCCATAGGAAAGATCGATCCAATCTTAAGGTTTAACACCAAAATCTATGTTGTTTGTTGAGATATCTTAAAGAGACTTACAGATCTTGTATTTTTTATTGTCTTATACATTCTGATTAAGTTTTCTCTAAATCGGTTTACTACATCATATAGCTGCCATAGGAAAGATAGATCCAATTATAAGGCATAGCGTCAAAATCTATGTTGTTTGTTGAGATATCTTAAAGAGACTTACAGATTATGTATTTGACATTGTCTTAAACATGTTTAAGAAAATTTGGTTAATTTCAAGCTACTATATCATACAGCTTTCAGAGGAAAAATAAGTTGAAAATTGAATACAGGTCTCTGCATTTCTTTTCTGCTGTCTGCTAATTTAATTATAACTGGGAAGCAGCACTTCAGCCTTAATTAGAGAGTTGTCATTGCCTGTACTTTAATTAACAGGGTATCATTTAGTCAAACAGCCGCTGTTTGGTTTTTCCCTTCTGTGCGATTGTAAAGTTTAAAAGGTCATCGCTCATCTCATTTTCTCTCTCTCTCGCTTTCAAATTGACCATTAATTGTTAGCTGGGTTTATTTCATATTTTGTCTGTCTGTCAATTTGTCTCTACGTCTGTTGTCGCTTTTCATTTTCATAATTTTTAATTGCAACATGACATGACAAGGGATTTGCTCGCTTCGCTAAGTTTTCCATTGCGAAATCATTTTTCCAGCATTAAATTATTATTATTAATGTCATACAATGGTCATTTGTCACGCTGGCTGTTGTTGTTTTTGTTGTTGTTGTTGTTGTTCTGGCGGATTTGTATTTTGTACTTTATGGTCATTGCATTGCACTTTATTTCTATTCAGTTAGAAACGATTATGGCAATAACATCAACAACAACAACAACAATAGCAACAACAAGAACAACAACAGTAAATATCGCAACGCTTTATGCCCAACGTAATTAGCGCAATTTGCATTTCCTGACTGACTCCGAGGTTGATTTCTCGGTAATCGCTGCGATTGCCTCTCCGTACTAAGCTTGAGTTTTTCCCATTGTATTTTTTTCTTTAGTTTTTGTTGTTGTTGTTGCAATTTTGCAATTCATTTGAAATCGAATTGTAACTGTTTTAATTTTTATTTTGTTTTGCTGTGGCAACTGGAGCTGTAGTCGCTGCAGTCGCTGCAATTTTAACGGGCTTTTTTCGTAATCGAACGCCGCTGCTGCACCTGTTCTCGAAACGAAAGTGAAAAGCATAAAATTAACATTGTTTACGGCGGGCTGCACGGCGGGTTAGTGGGTCGCCGGTCGGCGGTCGCCATGGGGTTGAGTCCGTTGAAAGTAAAACTGCTAAACTAAACAAATTTCACTTTTCATTGCTTAATACATATTAATAATTTATTGCATCTTATTGAGATTGTTTATTGTATGTAAATTGACTGGCATTATCAGCACACGCTCAATTCTCGGTATAACTCAATCGGTTGACTCAAATTTTAAACACTCATTTAATATTGAATTATTTATATATTTAATTTGCATTCAAATAAACATTCTAATCAGAATTATTGGCTTCGCACAGCCAGCGCTAACCAAAATTCACACACACACACCAACACGTATGCACAGTCACACGCACGCATACTTGCCACAAAAGAGACTGTGATTGAGAGAGAGTGTGAGCGAGAGCGAGTGCCAGAGCGCGAGAGTGAGAACCAATGGACGCTCAACTGTGCAAATATTCTTGTTCTCAAACGTCTGCCCGCTTTACATGCGCATTTGGCAGCCCTCGAACAACAGCTCCAGTGGCGCAATTGGTTAGCGCACGGTACTTATAATCAGTACTCTGTGTATGAGCTATGCCGGGGTTGTGAGTTCGAGCCTCACCTGGAGCAGGTCGTTGTCGACAATTTTTTTTTCTTTTTTTCACTTTTTAAAATTATTAGCAAGGTAATTACATGTTTTCATATGCTATCTGTGGTTGTAAAGCAGTTATTTAAGCTAATAAAGATTGTTTTTGTGCTAAATTTGAAATATTTGTGCTGTTTTTGCTTAAAAGTTGCGCGCTTTATATAAATCTTTGATAAGGGATGCTATTGTGGGTTTTTAAATAACTTAAACCAATTTTATTTATAATTAATTATATTTTATTGTATTATTGTAGCTTTTATTTCGTATTTTGTCTAGTTATAGCATGATTCCTACCTTTTTTCTCACTGGGAAGTTCGCCTTACACTTTATATTTATGTATTGTGATTCGTGAATAGTTTTGTCGGTTCGGCAATTTGCTTATAAACATTTCACAGATCTGTCAAAAATTATTCACCCAAAAACTCAAGTCAAACACATCAACATATAAGAAATGAACACACATGGCCCAATGCTGCGCCGACAGCTACGATTCTGGGATTTGGAGGGGGGAACGAGAACCGGTGGCAGCTTGAAGCAGCTGAGGTTGAGGCTGAACATGCCACCCAAACAAATCGAGTGGCAGTGGCAGAGTTTGTTTAAATTTCAACAATATCAACAGGGCCACTCCATGCCACACAGAGCCAAAGGGGCAGCCAGAAGTGGCTAAACACCGAAATATGTTAATCATATGGCAATGGCAAATATTCCCCAACGGAGATCTGGAAACGGTTTTTGGTGCTTTGAGGTGCGGGCGCTGAGACCAAAAAACAAAAAAAAGCAATTAATCAATAATAAAATCAAACAATATCCGCTTCAGCTGTGTCGGCACACACATGTGGCATGGGGCAAGTCAATTGAAAATTAAAAATTATGAACAGATCGTTGCAAGAGAGTCTGGAGTCTCGAAAATCATCTAAACATATAACAACAATTCGAAACGCCAAACAGATGCGGCCACAAGAAGGTGTTGAAAAAGAGATGCCCCCACTTTGTGCAACTGTGCAGCCGTTGTGGGCGTTGTGGCATTGTGGCAACGCGGAGTGCCGACTGTTTGGAGTTAACTCAAAAGTCAATAAAAATGAGGCAACAAAAGCGTAGCCAATAAAATGTTTGCAGTTCGCTGGCTGCCTCTGAATTGTTTACAAAGATGCAACAACAACAGCAACAACAACAACAACGAAGTCGAAGACGATGTCGATGACGATGACTTTCAAGACGAACTCAGCACTTAGCATATTTGGCGAGCAGCTGCAACATCGCATCGATCGTTGATTTCGCGGTGGTCCTCTGCGTCCTATGGGCGTGTGGGCGCACACTTGCCCCAAGGGGCAGCCACATATTCATGTGGGCAGCAACGGCGTGCGGAATTTTAAACAAATATTTATTCAAGCAAAAAGTCACAGGGTAGGAATGGGGCAGCATCATCAAGTTTTGATCTGGTATCGGGCCATCATTATGTGTTTACAGCTGCAATATTTGGGGCAACATTTATGCAAAATAAACAACCGCGTTGGCTTGTCTTTCCCTCTCTCTCTCTCGCTCTGTCAGTGGCCAAGTGGCCAAGGGATACATATGTTGCCACAGCAAACCCCCTACGTGCCACCATCTCTTGTCCCGCTTTCGTTATGCTTTGCGTCGATTTCGTTGAGCGAGGGCAGCAATTGATTTGGAACAGACCACCCAACAAATCAGCTCACACATACCGGAACGAGCCACTGCAACACCACCTCCCCCTCCCCCTGCCTCTCCTAACCCAACCCATCCTCCTTCCATTCCTACATCAACTGCACCACGATCGCAACATGATCTTCACATCGCCTCGTCTCGTCTCTTGATCTCATCTACATATCTCTCCAGGTTTTCGAGCTGGGCGCTCGTCAGTCTGACACTCATGTTGCCAGCTTGTTCTGTTTCTTGTTGTTTTTGTTTATTTATGAGCTGTCCGTCCCGTTTCTACCTCAATTGCTGCGTGGGCAACGCCACCAACCAAAAAACGAATAAAGAAAAAGAAAGCAAGTAAAAGAAGTGAGAATTGGGCCAATTAGTAGTATTAGTTCCTGTTCACTGTCTCCCTCTTGCTTCCTTGTAGAGCTCGCGGCATGTTTGTGTCTTTTAACACTAATTGCAACATGTTCACATTCAAGTGCTCGCACCACCGTGACTTTAAGTGCTTGCCTGTCTAAGGAAAACTCTAAGGAAACTCGACCTTAAACACATGCCAAATAAGGAATTTTTCCCCAAAATCTTAATCACTCATCAATTTTGATAATTAATCGTATGACAATCGTAAAAAAAACACTCGTCTTACAACCGAATGTTCGGGTTATAAAGCAACGTTTAATCTCATTTTGTTTTCAGATTAATTAAGAACTGAATGTTGTCATATAAATTTGATTTTTATTGTTCGATAACGAGTACATTGGCAATTAATATGACTGTTGTTTGATATTAATCGTTTTGTTTATTATTTCATTATTTATCCACAAAAAATATAACAAATAAGTCAAATATCATATTTTAATAGGTAAATATCTAAAAAAATCATTATTAATACTGAATAAATATAGAGAATGAGTATATTAAGTTTGCTGAAAGTATGTAACAGGGAGTAGGAAGCATGGCCGACCCCATAAAGTCTATATATTCCTGATCAGCATCAATAGTCGACTCGATATAGCCATATCCGTTTGATTGTCTGTCTGTCTGTCCGCCTGTCCAATCGTATAAAGGAAAGGATCTCAGAGATGGTAAGAGCTAGAAGCTTGAACTTGGTCTCCCAGCACTGCTTATATTTGCAGGCAGATCAAGTTTATCAATTTTTTTGGATGCCACGCCCACATCGTCCACAAATCAAGAAAAAGCTCAAAACAAAAGCAGTTTTTTAGCTAGAGACTTGAGATTTGGCACACATGATGAATATTTAAGGGTCGATGAGTCCAGAAAATTTCGTCATGATGCCACGCCGCCTTCGCCCACAAATTGCAAAAAAACGATACACAAGAGAATTACATCGGAAGTGAATTTGAGCGGGTCCACAGGGCATATTACGGTCAGGTTTCCGACTGTTCAGCTTGTTTGTACTTACATAATGTCAAATTGAACGTGCACTTTCAACTTTTGTGTTCTGTGATGACTGTACTTCAATCAACAGGTGTCACAAGCGACAGACGTGTCTGACAAGCACCCTTGACATGGCTAATCATAGACATATGTAAATTTACACACTTACACACACACACACACATGTCACACAACATTAGCATTTGGTGTTGACAATGCCAAAGTCACGCCCATTTAGATCGCGAGATCACAGTATTGCCGAAACTTGTTGCAACGCCTCTCTGACCACGCCCACCCCGTCTACCTATCTCCCTCCCCTCCTCAATCAGGCATCGCATCAATCAACGGCTGACGCATATGCGCTTACGTCAATTTGCTGTGCGCAGTTGTCGAATTCGAGCTCGAACTCGAACTCGAACCCGAACTAGACATGTCAATGCTGCTTAATTACATGCAACAGCAGCAACAACAATTGTTGATTGCGGTAGCTGCTGCAACGGCAAACGCATAAGTTCACAAAGTGCACGCAACACATCGACGACTGCAATTTTCCAAACCAATTCGAAATTTTGCTAAGAACGAGTGTGAATACGAATACCACAGCGAATACTACGTGAATGAGTGTGAGTGCGAGTGCGAGCAATTGTATCTGCATTCGATTTGCAACGTAGCGCAAAACGTGCCGCTGACAAAGCCGAAATACGGTAGCAACAACAACTGAAAGCAACAACAACAACTAAAAGCAACAACAACAACTAGTAACAACAACAACAACTGTGTGCAATGTGCCATTGTTAATTGCATGACATAATCCACCGTTAATTCAAAAACGAAAACTCAATCGAAAAGCAAAACAAAAACATGAAAACAACATCTAATAAAAATAAATAAAATAAAAGCAATGGGCCAAAAATAACGACTATACTATACCCTAACTGGTGAAAGTAAAAGTGCTGCAATAGAATATGGCAGTAATATAAAATTTACGCAGCACATTAGATAAACTTTAAAGGCCAAAGTTCGGCATAGTAGAAAGTACAAAAAAAGAAAGTACAAGTTGATAAGTTGTAGTTACTTTATATATGGTTAAAAGATCAAATTGAGGAAAATATATATAACCATATAATTTATTAAAATAAAGTTTATATAACTACAGGAATTTTGTAACATTTTTATTTATTTTGTCTAATCTTAACTACTAATGAAAAGTAACAAAATATAAGACAAGCGAATTAAATAATTTGAATATAAACCAAGAATCGAATGAAGTAACAAGACTTTTTAATAAATAACTATTTAATGCAGTTTCCCAATTTATTTTAAAGTAAATTAATTTTATTAATAATTTTCTTATTAGTTTATATAATTGCCGTCTGCTCATATGACTTTATAAAGTCTAGAAGATCAGTAATATCTTCCTTGAATACCCTACTAAATAATATAGTTTTTAAGCTTTGATTAAAGCATGAAGATTTCATATTGAAAATATATGTTTTACTAATTTATATTCTAGTTATAGTAAGTTCATACAAAGCAAGCAGCAATTGAAGTAAAAAGACTTTTAAGTAAATAACATTATACAGTATTCAATTTATTTCAAAGATTTAATATTAATATTTTTACATACCTTATACATAACAAATATCCTCTATTAATATGACTTTATAAAGTCTAGAAGATCAGTATTATCTACCTTGAATATCCTACAAAATAATATAGTTTTTAAGCTCTGATTAAGAAATGAAGATTTGATATTGAATATATATATTTAATTATATTCAAAGCAAGCATCAACTTAAGTAAAAAGACATTTTAGTAAATAACTATATGTTTTTTTCAATATACTTTAATACAAATATCTTCCTCTAATATGACTTTATAATGTCTAGAAGATCAGCATTATCTACCATGAATACCCTACAAAATAATATAGTTTTAAAGCTCTGATTAAAGAATGAAGATATATTTTATAAATTAATATTTACTTATAATTTATATATTTATATTTATATAACTATATTGCCCCTCTCTAGACATTAACATTTTGGCATACCTGCTGACAAATGCAATGTATCCATTGCAATACTCTGCCAAAATCAAAACGCCGACAAATTGTAGCGAGTGCCAAAAATGGTTTTTATTGCCTGTCTGCATTTACGTCTGGTGTCTTTTAATTGCTTAACTATGCCCAGCGGCAATTGTTAATAACAATTAGAAAAATTTGCATTTGAATGCCCAAAGCGATGCTGATCGATGGCCACACACAAGCCAAACATACATATATATCGTAGATACAGATACAGATACAGAGATCACAAGATCTAGATCAAGATATTGACGGAAAACTAATTTGAGTGACTGTTACTGCTGATCTCTGAGTTGCGATCGATGTTGGTGGCCCAAAGCGAATGGATACCCAATGGACAAGCGATGGATACTAGATGGACACCCGTTTGTCGAGTTCAATGTGAATGCGAGTGTGATTGTGAGTATGAGTATGAGTATGAGTGTGAGTATGAGTACGAGTTCGAGTACTTGTATCTTTTGTCTTTGGTCTCAATTTAGACACACGCCGCGTTTCAATTACGTGCGGCAAACTAACTGCATACGACTATACTACTTACTATACTCGATATACGATATATGAATGTATTCATTCACTCGACGAGTGTGTGAGTGAGTGTGTCTGGCACAGCTGACAAATGCCATGCATAAACAAATAAACGCGCTCGATTTCATTAGCACGCCAAAACTGCCAGCTGTGAAAATTGGAGCACAACGGATGCTTGCCTCATGTTGCCGCTTGCCATTGATGATGATGATGCGGATGTGGACGAGACGTCGACTGATGGATCAAGGGAGGGTTGAGTGGTTGAGAGGGGATAGAGAGAGAGGGTGGGGGGATAGGGGAGTCATGTGCATTCCACACGCTCACGCGCCAATTGACCGTCCAGTTTTGCTGACCATTTGTGGCATTTCATGGGGCATTTATTTCGGGGGCACAATGCGAGTACATCTACTACGTACAATACAATCTACATAATGGAGCGCTGTTTGCACAGATGTTCACTATACGAAATTGAATTTTTGACGTTACGTAAATTTGACAAAAACCCGAGTGTAGTATTTGTTGAGAATGTTTTGTGTGAGAATTTCATTGAAATTCATTAGCTTGAAATTGAATGGAAATTTCATTGAGTGTCGAGGCGAGAAGTGATCTCTGTTCATGATCGTTGGCTGCAACTGCTGTTTGCTTTCAGCTGCCACTAGGTGGCGCTCCTTGTGCAACATCACAAAGCTCAGCCATTGATTGATGCACAGCTGCAACGTCAACGGCAACGGCAACTGCAACTGTGGCAGTAAGTAGGTTGCCCCACCACACACCCCGCTCCATATGTCTGCCTGTTTATGATGATGTTGTTGACGTTGATGCGCCACAGTCGCCAACTAGCAAAAACCGCACTTCTTGCCCCCACCTTGCCCCTTACCACACCTTACCCCACAGCATGTCCCACCCAACTGGCTATTAACTGCAGTTGTCTGCTTGCCTGGCAAACATGTGGAAGCTGGTCGCAGTTCACTTTGATCATATCTCTGCCTTCTCCTCCCGCTTCTTCTTGCCCCTACTCCTCCTCCTCCTCCTCTCTCTGGCTGTCTGCCTCCCTGTGGCTACTCTGTTTGCTTTGGCACCGACCAGTGGGTCACTTGACAGCCACCATGGGCAGTGTGTGTTCATAAAGTGCATACAAAATTAAAGTGTGTGACAAGTCACAAGTGAAAAAGGGGAGAGCAGAAAACGTTACAGAAAATGATAGAGTTCAGATAATCGTTTAAAATAAAGAATACGGTTAAAAGAGAGTTGAATAATAGGGTTAAAATGAATGAAGATATCTCCTATATATTTTTTAATGATTGTTTAATATATATATAGTATATATTTAATATAATCTTTATAGATATATACTTTATAATAATATGCTGCAGTTATAGACTTTAAAATCAACTATAAAACTACATTTAATTAGAAATAATAACATTGCATTACATATAATTTTATTATGTGTTAGTCTCTTATGATCTCGTTGATAATATATTGGTTAATTTATAACAAATATCTGTCACTTAAAATAAATACATTTTAGTTAAGAAATTTGCTAACTTAAGTTAGATGTCTAAGTTTATTATATTACGCCTATTTATAAATTGATATAAATTCAAGAAATTCATATATTTAATAGTTTATAATTTATTATAATAAAACTATCATTTGTAAAACTTTCCTCAAACTTTCTGCCTATATGATAATGTTCTACCCACCCCAAATAAACTGAAATTCAACCCACTGTGCATTGCTTACATTTCATTTTATGCGCATCAAAGTCACACACACACACACACAAATTATATCTGTTTCTGCCGCCTTCCACCTGCAATCAGCCCTCTCCAAAAGTCACGCTGCATAAACGTTAAATTTACAACAATTTGTGGAAAATTGGCAAAATGCAAACTTATTTAGTTTGAGCCATTGGGCCAAAATGTATGTATAATAATAATACATTGCTAGCCATTTGGCAGACACTCAAGAACGCATCCGTAAATGTTTACGCTAATAGCGGACACGTACGACACGTGAAACGTTTACCCCGTTTACCCTACTACCCTTTTGGCCAACCATCTACCACTGTTTATCAACATTCCACCACCATTCCTCCGCTGTCCAGTAAGCGCCATTAAGGAGCGGCTTGACTTGCTTAAAGGCTGCTGCTAAAAAATGCGCACATGCCGCATAAAAGTTTAATAACTTTTTGCACAGTAGCACGTACCATGACTCACACATACAACAGTCACACACACACACACACACACACAATACACACATACACACACATACACCCACACGTTGAAAAGCAATCATGACATGTGGCTGAGACTGCGAAATCGAAACTGAAACTGAGGCCAAGTTGGAGACGGAGACAGAGACGGAGATGGCGTTTGCCGCGCCTCTCAAGCCACAGGCCACATGCCAAAAGCGCAGCCAAGCACTTGAGAAGCTGCCACTCCAACAGCAGCAGCAGCAGCAGCAGCAGCAACAACAAGAGGCAAGCAGCAACCATCTGTCATAATCGTCAGGCGACTCACATCAAATTGTAACCTAATAATTCCCCATGGCCGCCCAGATGTTGTTGCACTGGTTGAACTGCTTGCCACTGCCGCCGTTGCTGTTGTTCTGCCTCTTGTATTGCAATGGTGGCAATGGCCCTGCGTCGGCAACTCAATTAGTGCAGGCCTTAAATTACGCATACGCCGCGTTGTGTTCTTGTCAATGCGACATATGGCCAGGCGAAGGCGTGTTAAGGCTCAAAACCCACCCCTAGAAGGCTTACAGTGGAGTCGGTATGGCAACATTTATGAATTATGCACCAAACACAGAAGAAGCTGCCAAAAACAAAACGAGAAGAGATTTCCCCATGGACTTTTGAATGCTAAAACGTGTTTCCCATCAGTTAAGAGCCAGGGCAAGCGGAGGTGGAGGCGGAGGCGCAGCGATTGTTCAAATTGGGGTGAGAGCGTGTTTTAAGATAACATTGATAAAGTTGTCAGAGTTGTCAGCCCTTCTCTGCCCTCCATCCCCATTCAATATAATACTTTACAGTCATTTGCCTGCGCACGTGCCTTAATTGTTTTGTTTGTCTATTGTTGCGAAAAATTGTAAAAAAAAAAAAGATTCCATATTTTACATTAGTTTTTATTCAGATTTCTGGTTGTTTGCTGTTGTTGTTGTTGTTGTTGCTGTTGCTGTTGTTGTTGTTTTCTTTAAGTAGTTTAAGCAAAAACAAAAAAATTAAAAATCCATTTCGTTGTGCAAGTCAACGACAACGTCGCAAGCAACGGCAACGGCATTGCAATGTCATGTCTCACTGTAGATCTGTTTGTCTGTTTCGCAGTCTGTCTGTCAGGCAGTCTGCCTGTCAGTTAGTCAGTCAGTCAGTCAGTCAATAATTGTGGCACACACCTGCCGCCGTCTGCTAGTTAATTTCATTGTTGTTGTTGTCGCTTCTCGTTTGTCGTCGCTGCCATATCAACCCACGCCCCAAAACTGGCCGAGACTTTTATCTCTCTCTCCCTCTCTCTTTGTCTATCTGTCTCTCTTCATCTCTCTCTCTCTCTTTCAGTCACTTCAGCATCTTCAGCTTGTTAGAGCTTCTTCCATTTCCCCTTTTTCCCTCTGCCGGCGATTCGCATCACATTGCGGAAAACTGCATCGCACGTTCGTGTTCGTGTTTGTGTTTATGTTGTTTTGAAGGTTGCCTCAAAATTACAACAACAACAACAACAACAACAACAAAAAATATAAAGAAAACATTGAGTTTTGTTTATTTGCGCAAAAAATTTATGAGCGGGGCCAATTGAACAATTTGTCTTTGACAAATGCCAGCGGAAGTTTCAGTGTCTCAAAACCTTGACTAAAGTCGACCCAACGATGTTGTTTAACTTAGCTGTAAGTTTATAAAGCTAACAGATCTATGATAAATGATCCTCCTAGACTCTAAACTTAATTCCTTTTGCTATTACCAAACTTTATACAATCTGCTTAGATAGAGAATTGTTTTGTTTATTAATGAAATAAATTATTATAGCATTTCCCTTCTGAAAATTGAACTGATTTGCAAGCAAAATATCATTCAGCTTTGACAAAATTGTTAAAGTTAAAAAATATATATAAGAACCTTTACAAATCAAAATTGTTGTGAATTGCAGCACATTCAAAGTCTTTCAATTATAAACTGACATTTTCAATGGGTTCTAAATTGAGTTCTGATCATTGGTAACTGATCTTCCTAGAATTCGAACTTGAATTAATTTATCAACGCTTAACTGATTTTTATGACGAATTTCTAGGCATTTGTTATTTAAACTTTGGTTTCTCAATATTTTTAGAGTTTTCTAGCTATCGAATCTAAACATATCTCAAATCTAAGCTCATATATTTTATCTTCTGTCATAGTATTTCATATTTGAATGTCTATCTATAGTACTTGTGTTGTCCTTAATTGCCCACACGCCCATTGCGAATACGTTTCGATTCGATTGGCAGTTTACAAGACACACGTTGCAAGTATAAACGCCTTCGTGTGGTCTACAGGCTATCAAATAAATTTCGATGATGAACTTTAACTCTTGAGCTCATAAAAACTTCAAAAAAAAGTTGCAACTACAACAAGTTTGCCAAATTCTGCGACATTTAACGCAACGCAAAAGTGCAAATTAACGTCGATAGCAAGAGGAATAGGGGAATATGTTGGGCGGAGGAGTTGGGAATAGGAAAGGGGTAAGGGGTAAGGAGGGGAAGGCGCAGCAGCCGTCGCTTATGTATAAAATTTAACGAATCTGTCAACCTGCCGACTATGCCAAGATTTATGAGACGCTGCTGCACTCGCGACTAGGCGCAGTTAACAAATTGCTCAAATATGGACTCCTAACGTGGCAAACACTGAACAAAATAAGTGATTAACTAACAAAAGCTATGACTGTATTGATTAATTTTTATTTAATTAAATGTAAAATGAATTTGGGTGCTAGCCGACTCGAGGTAGATGTATTGTCTATATGACAGATATATCAACATACAACAAAACACACAAATACTTGCACAAAAGGCAAGGAACTATGGTTGGTATACAGCTGTTTCAGGAAATGCCAATCTCCCTCAGAAGTAACATTTAAGCCAGCTTAGCCAACGATTCAAGCTTGCTCTCTATGTTGCGCTGCTAGAATTCTTGTTGCTAGTTGAGAATTCTAAGGGGACATTCCCGTAACAGAGTTACCAAGACAAATTTGTGATTGAGATTCATCAAAACTCCCAGAATAATGAATATATAAGAAGTACTGAATTAGACGTCCGTTTTCTAGCGATCGCAATGGTCCCTTTGCTTGAGTTGAACTCTACGTCTGTTTTGAGCGGGACGTAAGGAGTTCGAATCCCAACGATGTCATTTATTTTATTAATTCTATAAGAGAATTATGCTTCGTTTTCGTGTTCGGCATTTGCTCGGCAAATTTAATGAGCTAGAAGACGATGTATATTTTACTGTTAATATTTATTTATATGGAAAAATGAACGTTGAACGTTGAACCTTAATACCTAAATTACATACATATATGACATTATTTCAATACATTGTGAAATTGGCATAAGATTTAATAGAAAATAGCTAAATTATTACAGTTGCAGCAGATAGGGTTTTGGTAGCTGCTGATTTAGCTTTTTTCTAACTATGAAATATGTTGAATTTTGCAACTTATTAATCACTCATATTACTAAATATTGTCCCAATGTCCCTTAAATTAAATGTACTAAAATATATAATAGTATATATGACATTAGATTTTAAAGCTAAAAAGATTTTAAAGTTAATTGAGTTATACACTTTAATTGTTTATAGTTATAGTTTAGAGACTCGATTCTTATTAATTAAGTTATACACAACTTCATTGTGATGCTCTGTGTGCAAGCTTAAAAGATAAAGTTTGGCAATAGCATATAAGCTTTATTTAGACTTGTTTTTCTCAGTGTCTATCAATTTGATGTCTGCTCTATGCTATGCGAGCGGGTGGAACTCCAGCATAAAAAAAAACACAAAAGAATAAAAAATAGCGAAAAAAATCGAGCAAAAATCATTTGAAATTTATGCGACGGGTTAAAATTAAATCGATAGCCGTGCTTAAATGTCGGCTAATGCAAAGCGGCAAATAGCAAACAAATATCAATACCGGAGCCGCCTGCCAACAACTGCGATAATTGCCAACATGTTGTTGTTGTTGTTGCTGTTGTTGTTGCTGTTGTTGTTGCTGATGTTGTTGTTAGCTAAGGTTGAGTCACCTCGTTGGCTGAGCTTGTAAGCCACCTGTGCGCCTAGCATCGACGTCAGCTTAGCGCCAGTCTCCAGCTTGTGGCCTGCACCTGCGCCAATCGCTAGCCAGCTGCTGCTGCTGCTGTTGTTGCTGCCAACACGCTGCCCACTCTCTGCTCTCGTCTCACTCCCTCACTCCCTCACTCCCTCGATCTCCTGATCTCAATCTCTCTCGCTCGCTCGCTCGCTCGCTTGTCACTCTTCCGCTCAAAGCTCGTTTGTTCGCTTCGTTCGTTTTTTTCGGCGCCGCTCTCTTTCTCGCACGCTCAGCTGCAGCTTCAACTTCGGCTTTAGCTGTTTTTTGTTTGTTTTTGTTTTAGCTATAGCTTTTGTTTCTAGCAATTAGCCGCCACCGTCGTCGTTGTCTTTGTCGTCGTTTTCTAATTAGTCCACGAGTTGGCAGCAACTTCGGCTCTGCTAACCTTTTCAATTGTTGTCGTAATTTCGGCTGTTACCTCCGTCTTCTCCTCCTGCTCGCTGACTTTGCGCAATTTCAAATTTAATTTTCAATTTCAATTTCTTGTCGCCTGCGTGTCAGTTCCGTTGGCATTTCAATTGAGTTATTTACTAGATATCCAAACTGAATACCCTTCTCCCCCCGCCCCAATCGCCCCTTCACTTACCCCGCACGCCAACAATTGCTCCAGTTTCGCCTTTGGTTCCACTTGGACACATTTTTATGGCCAGCGTTTGCTGTAGTTTGAAAATTAGCGTCTAATTTAAGTTTTATCTTTATGCACTCGTTACTAATTATTTATATTTAAGCCTCGACTTGAATTGCTTTTTAAATGTGCTCTGGGTTTTATAATTGAATGATTTCTTACGCGACTTATCAACACTGGTCTTTAAACACAATGTCAAGCAATTTAGATATACGAATGTGAGTATGTGAGTACGTATGTCTAGACTTATGTAATTGCCTGGGCTGCCATGAAATAGATGAGACTGTCAGTTATTATTGTTGAAATTCCTAACGTATTGTTGAAATTGATTGTGAGTTAATAGTTAACTATAGGCCATTTATTGTAATTTTTTGTTAAGGTATAGTAAATTGGTTGTTAAACAACCGATAATTATACCTTGGTGTTCTTAAGGAAATTATCTTGATATCGATCAACTTTTAAGATATTTCGAACAGTATTTGATACATCAAGAGGAATCTTTTATGTAGAAACTTCATTTTGATCTGCTAAGAAAGTTTAAGTTGTTTCATTTGATACATTACTGTTAATGATCTTTGAACTTTAGTCATCAGTTAAGTAAAGTAACTTGAGAAACAAGAGCACAAAAGTATTAAAACAAATTAAATTAGTATTTTCTTAGTCTGTTATATTATTTAAACATTTATATACCAGTTAAAAATCTGTTACTCTGATAAATTATTGAAATACTCTTAATAAATAACTGGGAAATGCTTTCAATTCTCCCACAACACAAATGAAATTAAACAGTTTTGTTGTTTGCGGATGATTCAATTACAGGCAGCTCAACAAATTGATTCATTAGCGTTATAAAACACACAAATTGCAAAAAGGTTGAGCGTTGACAAGCAACATGCGACTTGCGACATTCAACATGCCACAAGGCGCATTCGCTGCGTTTGATCAGCTAAAATCAGAGGATTTCAGAAGTGAATAACAAACTCAACATGATATACAGGTAATGTTATAAGTATACTGAAGATCCGCTTTAGGCGCGATGTCCGTTGTCGGAAATTCAATTGAACATTTCTCATTGATAAGTTCCGCTGGGAGAGGGGGGAAGTAAAGATGCAGTCCGCACATCGAAATCAATTAAAAATGCTTATAAATTGTAAGTACGATGTTCTCACTTTATCAATTTGGACAGCACCGAGACGAGTGTGAGACTTTCATCCGCTACAGATACGCATTGAAAGCCGAAAAAAATGGAAATAAACCCAAGTGCAATTAATTTTTTTGCGCAATCTTACCAAAACAATAAAATAAAATATAAAACAAGTAAATGAAACAGGCGGGGCAGTAATGACTTGCAGATACTCAGTTAACTTAATATTCCCAAAGCTTTTACATACACACAGCACACGCACACAAAAGCTGCGCAGGCTTAAAGCTCTGCTTGGGTAAGGCGATCATTGTGTTGAGCGAAAGCTCACTAATACATGCGCACACAAAGGAATTGCACTTACTTTGTAATATGCTTATTGGCTGCTTATCTAACTCAACTAGATCACATTGGGTAGGGTATAAAAAAAGCAAAACCAAAGCAGAGATTAAGCGCACGGCACTTGAAACTTGCCATATCAGGCCATAAAATGAAGAACACGACAGTGGCAAGGGGTGCTGTGCTGTAGCAAGGAGCAAGAGGGGGGCACTGTAATAAATTCATCACCTTAATTACAAGCACAAACAAAAACAGCAAACAAAAAAAAAAGCGAATGCGAACGCACGTTGGAAAATAATAAAAAAGAAAAACAAAACAGTAAGCGAGATAGAGAATGGGTAAAGAGTGAAAGAGAAGTAAACAATATAATGCTCAAAGCGTGCGCCAGATAAGAACCTACGATCACTAATGGCAAAACCTTGGGGCACTCCATTCGGGGCACAGGGTGTGGAGCAGACGATTCGGTGCAACCACCTGTTGGTTGGCCTGGTAGTAAGTAAATGGGGACACGCCACTGGCAGAGCGTGATAGAGTGGGAGTGGGAGTGGGGGAAATGTGGGGTATACTCGTCGTAAGCATCAGCACACAACACGTAACACGACGTTACTGATAACAGGGAATGTCGTCTGCGTCGCTTGCTACGCCATGGACTCGGGTACACACGGTCGTCGGCGGGTATCACGGTCTTTTTGGGGTCTGCCAGCGACTTGAGGTTCGCACCGGTTTGGCTTTGGCCATCTGGCCAACTGATAAGTCCCCAGTCGAGCCGGTGCGGGCGTAATGCGTGCCCTGATAACAGGTACAAGTCAAGGTGTGTGTGTGTGTGTGTGTTAAGTGCTCTGGCACCAACCATGCACTCGAAATGGGAACTACTAAGGAACTAAGTATGAATCAAGTCAACTCTATTTTAAGTGGCGGCGACCCGTTCGCAGTGCAAACTGATAAAAATTGTTTAAATATTGTTTACACACACACACACAAACACGACGCGTCGTCAATTCATATTAGAAATGGAAAATTCCAATTGCTTTGCACTCGAATTCGGTGGTGCAGGGTGGGACTTTTGCACCGCAAGATGAGGTGCGACAATAAACCAAGCCAAGTGGGCACAGGTGTTTGGATCCATACTCATCTAGTTATAGGTATATGTTTATAAATTAGTCGTATCACAGTGGGAACGGGTGCACAACAACAACAACAACCACAACCACAACTACAACAACCACAACAACAATAACAAGCGTGTCGTTTGCTTTTGAGTTTTAAACATTTGAATTTCTAATCTGTTTTTTATCTACAAACAGAGTGGGTTTTTTTTTATTTTTATTTTTATTTTTAGTTTTTGGGGTTCATTTTTGTCTGCGTCTTCGAAACTGGCTTTTTGAGTGGGGCCGGTTTTGTCAACAGGTGTTTTGCACTAATCGAAAAGCCTTTTTTTTTGTTGTTTTGTTTGATAGTCACTCCAATTAATTTATGGCCTTTTGCCATTCATTCACTGGGGACTTGGAACCTGGGAAGATTGCGTAGGAGAACCGGAAGTATTGAAATTATTGTTCTGCGTATTTTGTGATGGATTTCGCGAGTTTTCTGTTGATAAAACCATAAGGAAGAGTTTCTGGAGTGCTATTTTGAAGTGGACATTTTATAGTCGTTGTTTAACTATTTAATGGAAAACTTAAAGCACTTGAATGGCTTTAGTAGATATATAAGTAGAATAAGTCTTTTTTTTTTGAATACCACATTTATATTTTATACTTGTGCAAATGATCTATTTCACAATGTAAATTATGATCGTTATTTAAAAAAGTTATATGTATATTAAACTATATTATCGTTTAGAACTTAAGTTATTATATTATTTAAAAGGTTTTCTGTTTAAATAAACTAAATTATTAAATAACTAAATTACAATTAGAATCTACTGTGAGTTGTTAAATTTATAAATTTGTTTAAACATATATTTGTATAATTCTTGAGAACATAAGTTATTTTAAATTAATTGAGGAATATTTTATGTTATTTATATTTATTTTTAGTACAATCCAACACAATTCCTTCAATATATAAATTATTTTGAGGCTTCAAAGGAATTGGCAAGTTATCTTAAATTTTATTTAAATACTTAAGTGCTGCATAAGTTAAATTACATTATTTTTGACATTGATATATTTGATTGTTAAAGCTTTAAATTAAGTTTAAAGTATAATTGACTTTTATTTGTATTTAAATTAATAAATAATGTCTTTAATGTTTATTTAAGTAATTGAACAATATTTTAAAAATTTAAATATTTGGTATATTTATTATTTTTAAAACAATTCTACACTTTAGAATTTCAGAGAAATTAGCAACTTATCTTATTAAATTTTATTTATAAACTTAAGTGTTGAATAAGCTAAATTTAATTATTTTTGTCATTGATATTTTTAATCATCAAAACGAAGTTTCAAGTAAACTTTAAATTGAGTTTAAATTGAGATTGACTTTTATTTAATTTAAATAAATAAATAATGTCTTTAATGTTTATTTTTAAGCGCAACTTTAACACGTAATTAATAATATCTTTGCTGTCTTGAATAATTCGCGTTGAGACCCATCGAATGAATTCAAGTCCATTGACTATTTAACGTTGACTGACAGCTGCGTTTGACAACACGAAGTCAATGGACGTTGTTGTACAACAAGTTGTTAACAGTTGTTGTTATTGTTATGACTTGGTTTTTTTTTGTGTTACAAAGTTGCCGCTAACCGTTGGCTATGTGTGTGTGTGTGTGTGTGTCTGTGTGCATATATTTGTTATAGTTACATTTGTTGTTGCTGTTGTTGCTGTTGTCGCAGTTACATATTCATTTGGTGGCAACATTTTTAGCTGGCAGCTGGCAAATGCACAAAAAAAATGGTTATAAATATAAAACTTAGTTTTAAGGTTTGCTAACGTTAATGTGTTAAACACGTCTTGGCCATTAAGCGAGCACACACACACACACACACACACACACACACATATATGAATACTGAGACCAGACTCTCTGGGCACACATGACGTATGCGTTATGACAATGCCAATGGCCAAAATGTATATTGTTGTGGCTCTTTTTATTGTTTTGGCCAAACCGTTGTTGGCATCGTTGTCTTCGTCTTGGAATCTTGGCCCATTCAAATGACTCGCACACCTGTTGGGCGCTCTGTTGGCCATGGCCAAAACGTTGTTTATACGATTTTTACAGTTTCTATGCCATTCAAATTGGCACATGTGTGTTTTGTGGCCCTCTCAAGCTGTTTGCCAGCAGCTGACAGCATTTTATCACAAGGCAGCGCAACAAAGTGGTGAGTGGAGGGTGGAGGGGTAAGGGGAAGCGCTGATGATGACATAAAATGGAACAAATGGCCTATGAACGGCACAAATTAAGGCAATGCAAACAGAAATCCAATTGGAAAACAAAAGACCTAACATACAAAACAAAAAAAAACACAACATTTGTCGGCTCAACGCCAATCGCACCACCCTCTGTACCACCCCTTGCACCCCTGGCCCCCCCCCCCTCGATCCACACTTACCCCTGTTTGAAGAGCCTGTCATCTGCTTTATAACTCGTGTTAAATTTATTCAAAACCTCTTGACTCTCTGCCGACACAAAGACCAGACCAATTCACCCCTCTGTCTGCCAGTTGGCCAAGGGGTGTGTCGCTAAGTGCTTGAGTATATGAGTATGTGTGTGTGTGTGTGTGTGCGAGTGTTGTTTGCGTCCCTGCTCGGACGTCTGCCCCTGCCCCTGTTCTTTGACAATTTTGATCCCTTTTGTGAAGTGTTTTTGGCCGTCTGATATTATTATTACATTTGTTTGTTGCCCATTTGTCGCCTGCCCGATTGGCGAACAAATTGCCAGCCCGCTATGAGTTCATAAATCCGCGAAAATAAACACAGCAACAATTAGATGTGCCACGCCCTCATGTGCCACCTGGCATTATGAAATTCCCAATTGCCCTGCACACCTGTTAACTCTTTGATCGAAATTTTATAGTGATTTCAATGGTTCCACGATCTTGGCAAATGTTTATCTCTCTCTCTGTCTGCCGCAAAATATCCAAAGATTTCATTGGCCATGGTAAGAAAAAAAGAGTAATAAAGTCTGCAATAAATATTGCAATTAGTTTTATCGTGCGAAAAAAGAGTTTACTACAGTCTCAGATATCAAAATTCTTATGCAATTGAATTTGTCCATGATTTGCATGATTAATTGATTGATTAATTGTATAATTGAAGCATTAGCAATATCATTTACTTCCACTTTATTATTTATTCAATTATTCAAAAGAAGAAAGAAATGTTTTCCATTTAAAAATAGTACATTTCAACTATATTTATTATTTATTTATTTTAATTAAAGTTAAATAAAAACAGAATAAACTAAAAAAGGCATATCTTTAATCTTTATTATATGATATCTATAGAGTAACTTGCTTAAATACAAGACTACCAAATTATAAATTAATAACTTAGCAGTTTCTATATTTAAATAAATATGTTATCAGTTCCGTTTCCGTAGTATTTGCTGAAAACAAAACAATAAGCTGTGTTATCAATTTAAAATAAAAACACATATTTTTATATCAATATCGCAAGACTTCCGATTTGACCGCCAAACTAATTGACTTAATATCTAAATTTGTTAACTTAGCATATCCGTTAGATAAAAAAAACATAAATACTATTTTCAAAGTATTCCCACAATTTGCTCAGTTGTTTGATAGTTTCTCTGCCCACTTGATTGAAATAAGCTTTAGGCCATATAGTAGATGCTGCAAATATAAATACTTATACATACATTCAAGTGACACGCCATTTTGTAGCTGGTAATTCCCCCCACCCCATTGACGAGTCACCTGGCCAATAAGCCTTGATAATTGAAGTGCAAATAAGTAAGTACAATAAATATAACTATCTACAACAACAAAAGCGTAGCATACACACATTTGAATTGAGTAATTACAAAGGCTCAGAACGACGCGATGAGTACACCGAGTACACTCTCGTTGAGTGCATTTTGTGGCCTAGAGGTATATCGTATCTAGTGTATCTAGTATATATGTACCTCCATATATATATACCGCCATATACACTCGTATATACTATAGTAGATATGTCAACGGGCAACGGCCGTTGGTTGATAACGTGATCGAATCAAGTGCATAACACCTGAGCAAATGAAATGCCTAACGCCTCGTCATTGGCATGTGGGAACAGGTGGCAATGCCACGCCCATAATATTATCATTTTGCCAGAACTCGGCCAACGCCTCTTGTTGCACTCGGCATTTGGCCAGACGCTATCAGTAATGCTTCCGCCGTCGCTTCGGTACAAGAAGTTGTTGCCAGTTGTCGTTGTTTTTGTTGTTGGTTGTTCCGCTGTCGCCTTCGTCTGATAAAAGCCCAGCAGAAGTTTCATTTGTTTGCACTTGAATTGTGGTATTTATAGTACAAGTATGAGTATGAATATGAGTACGAGTACGAGTACTCGCACTGTTGTGAGTACTTGTTTTGTGCGTTGTTTTTTGTTTGTTATCACTGCCTCAGCTGCGTTTGATGACGCAGTCAAATGTCGACTGTTTGGCCCGTATCGCAAAACAATTCCCTTGGTTCTGAGATTTCTACAGTCGCCCACATTAGCGCGACACCGCGTTGCATGCTCCACACTTCACACTCCACGCACTCCACTTGGAGCGACCTCAAAAATGATTTTGCAACGTTGTTCATAAAGTGCACAGATTATGCAGCTGCTGCTGCTGCTGCCATCGAACATGAAAAACAATTTAGAAACGCCACAAATCAGTGGCTCAATGACCGCGAATCGGTGGCAGTGTGGCAGGGGCATGCTAATGCAATTGCAACAGCAATAGCAACAGCTACAAATGCAGATACAGAGCTACATCCAAAGATACAGATACAGATACAGTTGCAGATACAAATGCAGAGCGCAATCAATAAAGCGAAATGCATTGAAACAGGTGCAACAAGCGGCGCATGCGGCATGCGGCAAGCGGTAAATGACAGGCCGCAGTGAAGGGAAACGCGGCTGCCTCCTGATGACACCATTCAGAGTGCCTGCAGCAGTGGGTGGCAACTCTGGCCAATGCTGTCAATGATGTGTTGCAGCTGTGCGCCACATGTTGCTGCCGTAGTCGCTGCTGCTGCTGCTGCTGGGCGGGGTTTTGTTGGGCGCCCATTAGCGGACGGTTGTTGTTGTTGTTGGCACTGCTAATGGCAGCCTCCGTGAAATGAGCACAGCAGGTGCAGGTGCGCGTTGCCTACGTCGCAGCTCGATCAGCAGACGCCGAAAGTTGACAAATTTACAGCGGCCGCTCGCTCAAAATGGCCGCTGGCAATTCATTTGCCTGCCTGCCTGCCTGCCTCCCCCTCTGCCCCGTTTGACTAACCGGACGAATTGATGGACGCTAAATGGCCAACAGATTTATGGCCTACGCCGCCCGTATCTACATATATATAGTATATATAGTATATACATCTGTAGTATATAGTGAAACATATTTCAACTAGTTTGCTTGGCCGCCTTTCAATGTTACTCATACGCACCTGTGACCGCCGCCGTCGTCGTTGTCGTCATCGTTGTCGTCTGTGACATTCATTTGCAATATTTTCACGCTTTTTGAGTTGTCACAACAATTGACACTTAAAGTTTTTAAATACATGCCTCAATTGTGGCTGTTGGCTGTTGCCTGCAATTGGCAACGGCTGCTGTGTTGCCACTGTGGCAACAGCAATGAAAGACACATCGACAGCAGCTGCGCGGCAAATTAACAAAAATTTGAAAATGCCCCGCAAAAGCCGCAGCCGAAAAAACAAAAGTAAAATTATGTGTTTTTGTTGTTGTTTAATTTGTGAAAAAAATTTCACAAAATATTTGTGGCAATAATTTATGGCCTAGCATAAAAACACACAACAACCCAAGGTGGATAAAGTCATAAAAAAAATAAGAATAAAATAAAACCAAGAGATAAAAATAATTTAATTAGACTTAGACATAAATCCTAAATTAAGTACGAGCGAATGGAAAATTCAAAAACTAATAGAATGATTAAGTGCGCTTAATTACTTAAGTGAACTCGAAATTTCTCAATTAGATTGAATGTTGTAAATTAAATTGAGGGCAGTCTTGAGAGAAGTTTAAGTATAATTTTTATTGAATTTCCATATGGTACATATAGCAATTTATTATTGTAGCTGTTACTTTTTTTTAACACCTAGAAACAGCTTTGCATTAAGTTTGTCAGTTTATGGGGAGTATAAAAATGAAATGAACGAAAGGTCAAGTTAAGTATTTTTAAATAACTGCTGATAAATAACTATATATTTAAGCTTATTTAAATGAGCACGAATAGTTCCGCTTGCTTGAATGTCAGTTTTACATTTGTTGCCTTTTTATACCCTGTGCCCATTAAAAATGGGCAAAAAAGGGTAGAATGAATTTGTGTGAATGTATGTAACAGGCAGAAGGAAGCATCTCCGACCCTATAAAGTATATATATTCTTGATTAGTATCAATAGCCGAGTCGATTGACACCTGTCCGTCTGTCTGCCCGTCTGTCTGTCCGTCTGTTTGTCCGTCTGCCTGTCCGTCTGTCAGTCCGTCTGTCCGTCTGTCTGTCTGTCTGTCAGTCTGTCCGTCTGTCTGTCCGTCCGTCTGTCTGTCCGTCCGTACGTCTGTATGAACGCGTGGATCTCAGCAACTATGAGAGCTAGAAACTTCAAATTTGGAATGCAAGTTCCTGAATACCATACGCAGATCAAGTTTATTTTCAATTTTTGATATCAAGTCCCGTTTGTTTTAAAATTAGAAAAATCACCATAACATAAGCAATGTTAAGGCTAGAGACTTGAGATTTGGCACACATGCTAAGAAACTTGGGTTTAATGTGCCCAGAAAATTTCATCGCGATGCCACACCCCCTTCGGCCATAACTCGGTGAAGCTGATAACAAGAGCAGTTGTATAGCTAGAGAGTTGAGATTTGGCACACATAGTAAGTATCATATTCTAAATGTGTGCTACATATTTCAGTACGATCGGATATTGAACTCAGAAGTTATTCAAGAAACAAATTTATGCAGCGCAGCAGATGCGTCGCAGCGCAGTCGCAGCGCAGTTGCTGCACCGCGGCGACGATATAACGAACGAAAAGACGCGTGACGCTGTGGCGCTAAACATGAACAATCAACAGCCGCAGTCCAGTGTTGCCAGACTATCGCAAGCTACCTACGCTCGATGCAAGTAAAATCGACTTCAAGCGATATATTTAAATTCCATTATAATGAAAATACTTTTCTTTGAAGACCTGCACAGGGTTTCCAACTGTCGCGCGCGCTCGACTTATCAGCTTGTTTTATAAAGTTGTTCAATAAATGTATTATTAAATAGGAAAGAAGTATAATAATTTCTATCAAAACAAATTTTAATAAATTTCATTAAAAATATAATAAAATATTATTATAATTTAAAAATATTTTATATTGATTGTAAGTTAATTTCAAACTGTTTGTTGCCTTATTTTATAAAGAGATTTAATAAATAAAATTTAATAGATAATAAAATTCCATTAAAAATATAATAAAATATTATTATAATTTAAAAATATTTTATATGGATTATAAATGAATTTCAAACTATTAAGCTCAATAATATTGTAGCATATATATTCGTTAAAAATTATTTGCAATTTTGCTGAAACCGCAAAACGACCTTTTAATTAATTAAACTAAAATCTAACATTTGTTAATTAAATCAATGAGTTTATTAACAATCCACTTGCTGCCCATATTAGGCATTAACATTATCTTTGATTTTCCTACCTTTTATATTCATTTATAATTGCAGCTGCTTTTGCTGCCCAATTTCCTGGCAATTTTCCAGCTGCAGTTTTTCCAGTAGCAGCTGTGCAGTGGAAAAGCGAATAACAAAAAAAATACAAAAATACAAAACAAAACACAACAAACATTTTGCCACTTTAACGTTTGAATTAAACGACAACATTAATTAACTTGCAATTTAGCATAAATACATCATCGCTCAACATGGTAGGGGATAGAGACTGGGACTGCGACCAAAACTGAGTTGGAAGTTGGCCAAGAGCTGCACATTTCACCTGGAAAAACTAGTTGCACGCGTAGTTAGCTTTGCCTGCCAATAGGAAAACTGCTCCAGTTTAAGCCGGTGCACGTTTTGGACAGGCAACAGCAGCGGCAGGTAGCAGCATCGGCCACCTGTTGCCAGGTTGCCAAGTTGCCGAGCTACAGTTTTTGGTAGTGGATTTTTTGTGTTTTTGCTTAGTCAGCCGCTGGGAAATACCAGTTGGCTGCCCCCAAACGTTGCACGTTGCACGTTGAAGTGTTGCGCAGACGCCGTGGGCCGACGCGTCGCCAGTTTGTTACAGTTACAAGGCGGCCAGTGGCCTCATGCCGCTTGCCGCATGCCGCATGCTGGCCAAGTTGCATGCAGATTGGCTGCGATAACAACAGTGCCTCTGCAACTTGCAACTTGCAATTGCCACAGAAGAGTATTGGCAGCTTTGCATCTGCATGCACATCTAATGGCCTTTCCTTTTGACGTCGTCGTCTAATTGCGGGGCGTTGTTGCATTCAACTTTTTGCATAGTTGTTGCCGTTGCAACTCTGTTGTAGTATATCTCATTTTTGTTTTTGCCACAACTCTCGGCTGCAATTTGTCTAAATGACACTAACTAATTGTAAGACTAACGCCCCATAAATGTCTGGCAACGACCAGAGACAATGGCAACAAAACATACTTTCACCACCACTGTGCACTGTGCACTGTGGTGGATCTCGTGGAGTCAAGTGGCCAGTGGGTCAGACAGGTTCGTGGCCCTAAGAGAAAGGCGCATCTTTAGCTTGTGCCAACAACAGAGCAACAATTTTGACATAGAAAAATGTGAGAAGCCCTTGAGGCCATAATTTAGGGTCTAGAGTTAGAGAGAGAGGGGGGAAATTGCTTAGCACTCGTTAGAGAAAGTCAGAAATTAGTAATGTATGTTAGAGACTTCATTATTAACTACACAATATTAATATATCAAGTCTAACTCAATGAATCTATCGCTTATATTCAAGTTAAGTTTTCTTAAATTGATTATGAATTTTAGCTAACTATATTCTTACCTATTCCATTTCTAAGCTGCCTATCTGTCTTTCATTTGTGTATATTGTAAATATTTGATCTCTTCCTTTCCTTTCTATCATCAATCATTGCTAGAATTCATATTTTCTCTGAAACATATTCCATTTACAAGCCAAACACATTTAGCTGTAGACTTTCGATGTTCACTCTATTTAGTTCCCAATTGCTGGAGTCATAGAATTTCCTAACTGTCAAAGAACCTTCTTTATGACTTAAAAAGACTTTTATCAAATTAAGTTGAATCATTAAGGATCATATAAAATTTTATCACAGACTAAACAGCTCTTGTTCGAAGTCTTCTTTAATGCAGCATAGACTTTCCATTCCAAAGATCCAATCAATTTTGCTCCTTCATAGCCTTAGAGTTTAGCAGCTTTAAATGGAATAGGAAACCGTAAAGAAAACCGTCATATAATTTAAGAAAGTACTCTTAAAACGTGAATCTTCAACTTGCAGAAACTGCATCAAACTTATTTCCTTAATAAAAACACCGCTTTAATTGTTGAAAATCTAATGAAATATTGTTTTTTTTTCATTTGTTTGTCTGCAATAACATTAGAACATCGTGGATGGCGCCTAAAGATGCTCAATGTATTGTAGTTTGAATAATGTTATTAACTTTTTTTGTTTATTCAGGCAGATGATATTATTATTGTTATTGTTATTGTTATTATTGTGTCGGATGTTGCCGTTGCCGTTGCAGTTGCAGTTGCATTGCAGGTGCACTATGGCGAATTTTATAACATTTTGCTAATTGAATTTGTTTGCATTGCCGTTATGCACAGTTGCCCATCCGATACCTCCCTCCCCACCCCCCCCCCCCGCTGATATGTACTATTAGTATATGCATTTGTTTATAAACAACAAGGCAGCGAATTGTGCAATAAAAATGGAATGAAATTTATGATCAAGCTGAGATAGCAAATGGATCGCTTCAGTGCCAGAGAAAAGCGATAAAAGCGCCGACTGAAAATAATTAGAAAATGGCAAGAAATTGCACCTGTTTCATAGTAGTTTATGGAGAGGCGCTGATTGAATATGCGAATGCAATGTGAGTGTATTCGTGTATTCGAGTATTCGAGTAACCGACTAAATGAATGAAATATGCACATGGACATACAAAATACTGTGGGGTGCATAATATCATACTAGAGCCGCGTACCGGATGACTGTGGGATGTACTTACTACTTGGACTGCTGAGTGTTTTTGTAGGGAAGGGGGAGTATACGAGCTAGAGAGAGGGGGGGGGGGGCGTGGTGGGTATTTGAATTCATTATGCAGCCGAGCTGAGAGAGAGCAACACCTGCCAGTCAGCCAGCAACATGGCCCACAGCAACAGCAACATTGCCCAGCAGCAAACAACAACAGCAATGGCAACTGAAGCAGCAACATATTGCAGCTGCAGCATGCAAACGGCATTGTTGTTGCGACTGCACTTGTAATTCATTTGAGCAACGAATGGCTAAATAAGTTGCCATAGAGTTGGCCAAGTTACAAGTAAAGGGTGGGGGGGGGGGGAAAGAGGAGGTTAGAGTTGCCGGCCAGTTGGCAATCTGAAGATGTTCCTTGTTGTTAAAGTTGTTGTTGTGGCCCAGCTCTTGTTACCAAGCGTTTTGTCAGAAATTATGTTTATTTATTGGCAAGTGCTTGTTGCTGTTGCCGTTGCCGTTGCTGTTGCTATTGTTGTTACTTTTGTTATTTACCTTTCGGGCCAGATAACAGTTGCCGTTGTTACCGCTTTTACAATTGTTTGTCTATACACATTTGCCTAGAGAAATAACATTGCTGGCAACTTAAGCCCAGCGAGAAGTGAAAGATTAACAATAAGCTGGGCAAATATTGTTAACTGCAGCACAAACATGGAAAGGTTGCAGCATCTTTTAGTCTTAAATTGCCCAGATATAGACCTCGAGAGTCATGTTCCAAAAATAAAGCCATAATCATGAGAGCAAACAGTTGATAAGGCATTATTCTCAAAATTTAGCTACTTGAGTTTTTATCTTTAGCTGCATAAGGAAGAGATTTTTTACATTTACTATATAGAATTAATGCATTCATCTAGAGGAAACTCAAAGGAATGTGTAATACATATAATACTGCTCAAATTGAATGAATATTTATTAGACTTAAGTGTATACTGATCATAGAATTATTTCCAAAGGGTTTTCCCTAATTTTAAACTCACTTTTAGGCTGATTTACTCTGTTATTATACATATTTATAATTTTATTTAATTTATAGTTTTTCTGTAGATTTTTCAATGTTGTTGGACACCGATTTTAAATGAAGTCTCAACATAATTATGCTGCTAGCACCTTTTAGTTATAAATCTAATGATTAATCCCTTAAGTTCTTCTCAATTATTGATGATAACTTTTAGGCTAAACAACTGCAAATATTATTGTAACAAATCGTTGAACTTATCCTGTTATGCTAAAGATTTTTGGCTTTTGTATCTATTGATGTTAGCTATCCCCATTTCCCAACAATTCCCCAAAATCTTCCCATTGCTCTTCAGCTGAAGTTTAGAGGTCAAACGACAGTCTGAACGATTTGTCGGTGCTACTTAAGAGAAAATCCCTAGGAAAAACACAAGTCAAAATCGTAGGAGACAAACAGTCAAACATAATAAACTGTCAACGGGCAACAAACAGCCGCAAAACAATTTTGACAATCAAAATAGAGACACGCGACGAGTGCAATTTGGGCCCAAATTTCCAGCCTCTTCGAACCACGAGCCAAATGACAAATGAGCATTTTTAAAGGCAAGAAGGAGACGTCGAATTCCAATTGAAAATTATGTTGAAGATGCATGTTTCATCTATTTTGGACTTGAAAGTTTTCCGCGCAACATTTGTTGCAATAAATCATCGGTTGTAAGTTGCCGCAGACGTTGCCGCCAGCTGTGGCAAGACAGAGAAATGTTTCCAATACCAGATACCAGGCAAAATCAATTAAGTTGACTTTTGGGGTACAACAAAAACACATACAGTTGCAATTGAGTTGTCAATCAGACGCTGATTTTTGTCGCCATTTGCTGTCAATCAGCAACAACAACAGCAATAACAACAACAACAACAACTGCAACTGCAGCAACAACAACAACAATTGCCAGCGTCCATCAATTATTTGTATGAATGTTTGTATCTTTTTTTTCATTTTTTTGGTTGTTTTTTGTCTGTTGTGTTTTTTGCTGCACGTGCGTCGTTGCGGCTGCCACATTGCATGTTGCCGGCTCATTAGTTTGGCTTTTATTTTTGGAAAAGCCAACGCGACGCATTGCCGGCCTGTCTGCCTCAAAAATCAGTTGCTGTTGTTGCTGTTGTTTTTGTTGCTGTTGCAGTTGTCGATCGTTAGTTGCCGGCGCTGTCGTCTGTTGCTGCCACCGCTCGACAATCGTCGATCGTCGTGTGTTGCACCAAAAATTATTAATAGACCTTTGTCTGCCTTAGCTGCTTCTGCTGTTGTTGCTGTTGTTGCTGCTGTTGGCAAATGCCAAACGCTGCAATTGTTGCTGTCATTGTTCTGTTACACTTGCAATCGCTTCATTTATTATTGTCGCGTCTTGCTGCATGCCCCCACGTCCCACAGTCCATCAGTCAGTCAGTTAGTCAGTCAGCTCAGTCTGTAAGTCAGTCAGTTGTCGCGGTCGTTGGCTCAGTCACAGTGTCTCCCAGTCGTAGACGCCAGCGACAGACACCTAAATTTAATGCGACAACCGTCAACCAGCTGCATTCAATTATTTAGTCGCAAATCGTCATCATCATCATCATCAACATCATCACATTGCATAGCATAGAAATACACACACACACACACATACACACACACACATCGCCTCTATTGGTGTGAGAGTGTTGGTATTTGTCTCGCCGTCGAAACAGACAATAAAACATCATTAAAAGTCTGAGGCGTTGCAACATGCTCTGCAAATATTTTAATTGTTTTTCATTTTCAATTTGCATTCAGTTGATTTTGTTTTGTTTTATTTATTATAATTAATTTTCAGCCTATTATTTGAAAATATATAATAAATATTTAAAAATTTGTTTAATTTTCTCACTAAAACGTGAGATTTCCCGGCTTCGTTTCCCACTCATTTCCCTCGACATCTGTTCACTTTAACTCGGCTCAACTAAGCTTACCAACTGATAGATCATTTCCTCAGACAAATATTAAAAGAAAAAAGAAACCCTTTGCTCATTATAATCAAACAAAATACCTGTCTTGCCTTAAAATTACTTTTTCATTGAGACCTTGTACGGAAATCAATCAAAATTCAATCAAAAGTCAACAGAAATCATTCATTAACATAGGAAGTTCTCCCCTCTTTCAGCAGCAAGGCATTAACGAGAGGGTTAGATAGAGAGAAAGAAAGAGGGAGATAGAGGGAATGAAAGGGATAGGGCATGCCCTAACACACCTGCAGCTGCAACACATTTGAGTAATTTTTTTAATTAAATACATTTGCATTGCGAGCTGGCCATCAATCATTAGGGAAATTGAAAATTCTTGTTGTAACCAAAGTGCCAAAGCCGCAAAAAAAAAGCGAAAGCGGAAAGGAAAGGAAACTAATCCATCAGTCGACATGCTCAATGCAAATGAATACAAGGCAGGAAGAGGGGAGCGTAAAGTCGAGGGGTGAGAAGGTGACCAGCAAAATAATACATATAATGAAACCTTATGTTTCATTTGGTACCAATTTTTCAAGCCATACGGAGAAAGAATAGAGAGTGAACTAATAGAACATATGGATGCCATGTCCTTCACTGATCATGATGATGATGATGATGATATTGGGGCAGTTGGAAAGTCTGTTGTGAACGGAATCAGCTTAAGCCATAGAAGTGCATTTTGTGGCATGTGTCGTTTAATTATGCTAAAAGCTAACAACAACACAATAACAAGTCAAACAAATGGTTGCAACAACAACTGTCTATGTTTTGGGATGGTCATTGATACTGTGCGATGGCTTGAAGAGGGTGCAAATGCAACCCCTTGGCGAGTATAAGTAAGTAGAGCAGGACGTGCCCTTTGGGAAATTTGTACCGACAGCTGACTGACTGACTGACTGACAACTGTTCTAATGTGAGCAACACACCTCTTCTCCCTCCCCACCCCTCCCCATTCTCTGCCCACTGGTGCGTTTATCAGCCCATTTCATAGAGCAAACAAGCAACCCAACTAACTAAAAAATTACACTTAAATACCAAGATGATGATGATGGGAACCGTTGACGCTGAAGCTGACGCTGACTGACCAATGTGGTCGCGGGGTATTAACAAAGCTCATGTGCGAGAGATCTTTATCAACACGTCATGCTTAAGTCTTCATTAGCGACGTCTTCAAGTGGCCGACAGAGGAACTCCGAGCAGACAAAGCCAGGCCAAGCACTTTGGCAACATACTACTTAATGATCATCAACATGCAGCTAAAGCGAAAATTGCCCAGGCGCGCGCTAACGTGTCTAACTGCCAAACAGCACGCGGACTTCCACTACAAGTCACAGTCTCTGTCTCAGTCGCAGTCTCAGTCTTAGTCTCAGTCTTAGTTATAGTCATAGTCATAGTCATAGTTGTAGTCTCTCACAGTGCCACAATGACAGTAGACACCTTGAAGGCACTGTGGTGTTAGCTTATTGCAGTTAGAATGAACTACATTCTCTGTTAGCCAACTGAGTCATACTTAATATCCAAATTACGCTTAAACTGTTTGCGAATTCTGCAAGTTATTGTATTCTAAGAATATTTTGTTTGCATCTAAAGTAAATTTTATTTCATTTTTAATATATTTGAATTTGTAATTTACTTCTATTCAAATTACACATATTTTATATTATATTTATATATATATTTATATAATATTTATATTTATATTACATTATATAACACATTCACTTTTTATAACAAATAGTTGTAATGTTAATTAGTTAGTAAATATTTAAGAACTTTTAAACTATGTGTATTAAATTGATTATACAATTTGTTGCTTAATTAATTACATTTATTTTAATTTAATTAATATGATCAAAATGTCGCATAGATTGTTTGATTGTCTATTATACAACTTTAAGCATATTTATTAATATTTTAAGTATTTATAATATAAATTTATAATATAAATACTTAAATTATTAATAAATATGGTTAAAGTCTTAGCCGTCTTATTATTATTATATTATTTAATTTAACTTATTTAATAACTTTTCATTGATATGTTTTTTAATATTGTAAACATATCTTAATCAACTTTTTGTTCATAACAGACAGTTGGTATTTTTTGATTATTTATATAATATATTTAAAACTAATGTATTTTTATATCATTTCATATTTAAATTTTCTTATCTTTCTGTGTATTTTTTATTATTTATTTCATTTTATATTCAAATATTCCTTATTTTTCTGTATATTTCCTTTTAAAATTACCTTATGGACACTGTGCCCAATCGCAATAGCCAGGCTTTTACTCTTCGCGCTGTCTGACTGACTACCGGTATTAGTTAGCTGCTCCAGCTGTAACCTAGCCAGGCTCTCCCATTCCCAGTCCCAGTCTTAGCCAGGCCAACGATTTTGGTTTTTGGCTTTGCACGCGAAAATGCAGCCAACATTTCCCGCTGTGTGGCGTGGTCAAGTCGCTGTCGCTATGGCCAAGACTCTGGCTGCAGTTGCTTTCGTGTTTTTCACGCTGTTGTTGCATATTTCACACACAGCTTGCGGCAACACCTTGTGAGTGGACCACAGCAGCAGCAGACCGAACCTCAACCTCTTCCCCCCCCCCCTTCTAACTGAGCCGTTCCGTCTCATCGAATTGCCTAGAAAATTAGTGCAAAATAGGCAACGTTTGTGTCTCTCTGTGTGTTTGTGTGTGTTGGTGTGCATAAATTTGTGTGCATGATCGGCAGCAATAATTTTATTTGTTTACGATTATGTTCGCTGCCCAAACAGCCAACAAGCGATCGTCGTTTGCCACAGCCTAAGACTCCGTCTCAGTCTCAGCCTCAATCGCGTCACTCATACGCCCCGACGACAGCAGCAACGGCAGCAGCCGCAGTCGATGCCACAGACTTTGTGGCCACCGTGTCCAGCTGGTCAATGGATTCGGAGTTGGTGTGGTGTTGTCGCTGTTGTTGTAGGCAGGCGCCTGAGACTCGCTTGGCTCCTTCAATTCATGTGAAAATTGCTATAAATTTGCACAATTCACGGTTCGAGGCAGTTTTCGATATATTTTGGCTTGTTTTTGCCTTTTCTGATTTTTCTATTGGATCGGAGCGGGGAGACAGCATGTAGTAGGGATTTATTGTTTATTGAAATTGCCACAAAACGGTGCAAAATAATGAGAAAATCGCTACAGTTGGACAGTTTTATGTTTTCATTTCAAAAGTTGTTTGCATTTCAAGCAATTTTAAACAACAACCGCAATTTGAGTCATGTAACCGTAGACGTCATTAAATGTCTTGGTCTCCATCCCCTTTTAGATCTCTAAACTTGTACATCTTTTCTATCTATTGTAAGTGGCACGTGGCAAGTTGAGTGCTCTCCGTTGGCAGCTTGTTAATTTTTATGTCTAAAAGCAGAAATCACTGAATCACAGTCTAATCAAGATTGATAGCGCGTAACGTATTTATGTCTGACTTTCGACACCGACAGAGTCTTTTGGGGGGTTGCAACCCCCCTTAAATGTTGGTGTTGATCGAACCAAGCAACCCCAAAATTGTATTTGTGCTTTTGTTGGTCAAATGTTTATGCCACAAAGTTGCAGCCTCTGAGGGCGCAATCAAAAAAAAAAAAGAAAACAACCAACCAATGCCCACATGTGCCATTAGCAACGACTGCGTTGATTAAGTTATAAAATCAGATTCCTCATACTCGAGACTCCATTAAATTGTCATAGCAATGTTGCACCACCTGCAGTGCCCCAAACTCTGTCTTCTTTATGCATTTTGATTGGAAATTTGCTACCACAAGAGTCTTCTCTTAATAGTAATTAGTCAAACACTTGAACACAGCTGCCGCTTCCCATTGACCAACTGTCGGTTGCGATTTAAACCATTTCACAGGCCTCAATTTGAACAGATTTCTCATTTGAATGGCAAATATTTGTTGTGAAGACAAATGCATTGCGAATCATCGTCGAAAATTTACAAAACAAATGTCCAAAAAAGTATTTTTTTCACTTGTGTGTTTTCCTTTTTTGCTTTCTTCTCTTTTCCGAATTATTCGGATTTTGTTTTGTTTTTCAGAACATTTGCCAATAATTTGCACGCAAGTCTGTGCACATTTTTTTTTGTGACTGCGCCGCATTCTTAGAGGGTTGAAAAAAGTACAACAAGAGCGACATGACTCGAATATACCCTGTAGCGAGTTGAGGTTAAGTAAAGTCTATTATTAATAGAAATGCTTTAAGGAACTTTAAATAAAATATGTGTTAAATTAAATTGATTAGGAATACAGCAAAGATAACTCTTTAGAGCATGTTTATATTCTTAAGGGGTTTTCTTATATATTATTCAATTTAATAAGGTAATTTAATGACTGCAGCATACCCCATTCGCATATTCTTTACAGGGCATAAGGACAATAGTGCAATAGTACTCAAACAACTGAGTGCGTGACTGAGTGCGTATATCGAGTGGGCATTAGAGGTGCCATCAATCGATTACGATATTGCCCCATGGCAACCCTCAAGTTACCCCTGCAAATAGTCCAATGACACGAAATCAGCGCAATTAACTTAATTAAAATGAAATAACAAGTGTTCAGCAATCGCAAAATGTAGACGGCTTAATACCATATACTTACTATATATGACCAGTTCACCCCATCCTTCCCTTTAACCAACTATGTACCTTCTGCCTGTTTGCCTTTGTGCTTGAACAAATGTCAACCTTTCTTACGGCCACTCGAATGTTTACCAGTTTTGTTTGCTCCACAAACAATGTACAAATGATAATATATAATTTTAATTTGTAGCCTGTGCACTAAAACGAAATTGTTTGACAAATATCGTATGCGACAGTCTATTTACTCTATTTGATTCGCTGACTAATTACAATTTGGGCCAAGCTGAGCCTGGGAAGCAGACGAGTAAATAGAATGAAACTACACCTCACAAATAGCCAAAAGGCTGTGTGGTCCCTCTATTTGCTTCGCATATTGTGGTTGCCTTCAGTTCTTGGCAAGATAATTAAGATATGTCCACTTAGCATAACATACAAATTGATTGCCTTCTTATAGCCCTGTTGTCAAACGTGAAATGCATTTAAAATGTCTGAGGTCAGACCATGATATTATATATATATTATATACATTGTTGATTCGATTGACATTCTGATGCAATAGAATCCATAGAGCTATGTGTCGATCCGCATAGTTCTCTGTCTGTCAGTCTCTTTTATTGTTTACTTTATATGACAATACATTGTCTTCATTATCTGTTAATATTCTTACTTGGCTTCACTTTACTGGAATTTCAACTGAAATAATGATTCGCATTACTTGCAGGTATCACATTGACAATAGATATGAGTTCCTCTAGGAAGTAAAATATATTTTAATGCAAAATATATAGATATGAATATTAATTTCAAAAGTATCTAGATTCTGCAACAAATTTGTCATTCTCTTAAAGTGCACTTCAATCTCTTCTAACACATTACTTTAACATACAAATTCCTATACACTAATCTTGCCTGTTTCTACAACTCATCCTCAATCCTCATCCACTGTCAAATGCCGCCCCCCCTCAGTTGTTGTCCTCAATTCATGTGGCAGCTCGTTTTCATGCAGCTGCAAAAGTCAATGTGCGTGGCATGTTGCCAGCTCTGATTTCAATGACTAACAAATAGCTTTAAGGCTTGCAAATCAGCCACAGAAACCCCCTACGAAAAGACAAACCAACTTTAATGGCACTGAACTCAGAGCTGGTAGCCGAGAGTCGAGAGTCGAGAACGGAGAACCGAGAGAAAAGCGTGGAGAACTGAGAACTGAGAATCAACAAACCGAAACGAAGCGCCTGCCATGGCAGCAACTCAAAGTCGTTTCCTGTGGCAAGCGAAAAAAGCTTTCAACTCAAATTTATTACACGCTTGCTACCCCCCGTTTGCCTCCCCGCTTCCCACTCGCCACTCCAACCGTTTTTGGGGGCAGCAAGAATTCTAATAAATGTCAGACGCTCCCCAGCGCAAACAAAGCAAATTCCTTTTGATGAACTCGAAATTGTGCACGTGCAAAGCCGAAAGCGAACGAATCCTGCGAGCTGCTCAGAACATAACATGCCACATCGTGGCAACAACCCCCAAATGGAAATGTTGGGGGTGTGTCGGCAGTTAACGAGTTCAAATGTATTCATGAGCCTGGCTCTTACCAGCTGCCAGTGGGTGGAGGGCAGGAAGGCAGACAGTTGGGGATGGTGCCCCGAGGGGTTGACTGTGTTACGGACTTCCTGTCAGCTGTTTTTTGGCTTGCGGCTGAAAAAAGGGAGCAGGAGGGGAGTGGCAGGGAGTTGGCAGGAAGGTGGGTTGGCCGGGCTGGTCTGACTTATTGCCTTGCATTTCATTTAGACATGCGGTCGAGGCCGGGAAGTTGGGTTTAAGTTTGTGTTGTTGGGTCCGTGACGAATCTCACTTTATGTTGTGCAATTTGCAGGTGTTCCAATATATTTTTGTGGAAATTGTGCAAGTGTTCGCTGTCTCTCTCTTTCTCCATTTATCTCTCTCTTTCTGTCTGTGTGTTTGTTGTGAGAAAAGTGCGTAAGCATTGTAGCTAAAACAAACATTTCACTGACAATGGGGTGATAAAAGGCCGACAGTCGGACAAGTGTTAAGTATCCGTGATGTTGTGCAGAACTCAGAAAACGATCCATTCCGATCGCTAACTCGGCTCCGATCGATCGGTTCGATTGAGCGAAGTATATAAAATCAAATATTTCCACATTGATTTTCAAATAAAGATGTGTTGAGAATATCAGCCGCAGCTCATTAAATGCTAAACAAAGTTGTTGCCGCAACTGAAGTTGCCCACCGCCCCGTGTGTGTGTGTGTGTATCTATTAGATACATTTTGGAAAATTTACTGGGCACTTTTAGCTGGCGCAACAACTGATATTCATTAAGCGCACAAATCGCAGCATTTATTGGCCATTTCATATGCATTCATTAGACGAATTGATGGGCATACAAAATGTAAGTGCAAATTGTAGTAGATACGTAGTAGATACGTAGTATGCCCCCCATTCAGTACAGTGATTAAACACTATGACCAACATATTAGCAGCCGACTACCCGCTGCTTGGCCCAAGACGATCGTTTGTGCTACTGAAAATAGTCGTTATACTTGCACTCATACGTGCCTCAACTGTGGCATTAACTGTGTGGCGAATCTGCCACACGGCAACTGCTCTGCACTTAATGTTGCACATTTGTGCTCTCCACAATAAGTAATGTGCAATGTTTTTCGCTTAGATAAGACAGTTATTAGATCTGAAGGCGGTGCAGACATAAATCATCATTGACTGTATCACATAACTTTAAAGAGAGGTATTTAAGGGCAATGAGGTACTAAATATTATCGTATTGCGATCGGTTGCGAGTACAAATTAAAGGAATTTTGCAAGTGTTTGTAATAATAGTACGAATATATCTTGGTAGTGCCGAAAGTGCCGCCATCCTTTTTATCGCAGGGACGCTTGCAGTGACAGGGTCGCTCCCTCCTCCGTTCGGTGTGAGCAACCAACTGTTGAGCAACGGTTGTGTGTAGTAGCAGCCTTGGGTGACAGGGTCGCTCCCACCTGCTAAGTAACAGCTGTTTGTAGAGGCTGCCTTGGGTGCCAGGGGCAGTATTGCCAATTTCGTCACAATATATGTATATGATACAAGAACCAAAGTCCTTTTTATAAACTCTCTCTTTTCTGCATTTAATAGTAATATTATGACCATATTTATACTGAGCTATCGGCGTCTTCAGTTAAGAAGTTTTCAAGCACATTGACAAGTAAGTTTTTGAACAATTTATAGAGCTATGCAGAATCGAGTATCTGCACAAGAGTTAAAGTATTTCAAAGCTATATGTAGTCAAGTCAAGTTATTTTCTTGATAATTAACAGAGCTTGTAGTTCCGTCTTCACATACAGACAGACAGATATATATATGTTGGCCATCCTCACCTGTGATCTGGCATCTGCTCTTCATCCACTTGAGTCCAACTTTTTCCACAGATTTCATGTGTGCTGCCAATCAAAGTTTGCCCCGTAGGGCAATTCTTTCTTTTTTAAGGTATTTCACTTTATTTATCTAGCGCATAAATTAAATATTTTTGTACATTTTGGTCAGCTGTTTCCAATCAACGGCGCCTGCTACACTAGAAACCAGAACCAGTACCCAAGATCTTAATAGAGAAACCGTCGGTGGTCTGTTGGCTAGATGGCTTGGTGGTGCTGTTGCTGGGGGCGGGGCTGCCATGGGCGGTGGGCCGTCTGTAGATTGTATCACCTCAGTTTTGTGGTCGATATTTTTGTGGCAGTGGCATAAAAAAGCGCTAATGTTGCATTAAATTCAAATGAAATCAACTGTTAAGTGGCTTTCAGTGAGCTATTTAATTTTCCAACACAAAAAAAAAATGAGAAAATAAAACAACAACACAGAAAATACCCAAGAAAATAATTACACAAATTTTCATAAATATCCACATAAATATTTGCCTTTTGGATCTGCCTTCTGTTTTCACAAATCAACTCACTGACTGTCTGACCATCTCCCTGTCTTCTTTTTTGCTTGCAGCCAATATTTATTTGTACATATTTTATTTACTCAAATTTTCAATTTGAGTTTCAAGAAAAATGTTCAATTGTAAATAATTCCCACGAATTGAAAAGTGATCATAAAACGCAATTGATGATCGTGTTAGATGTTTGAACATCGTGAATATAATTTATGTTTATGCAGCTGTCAAAAGAATTTCCATAATCAAATGAGCAAATAAGAGTATGCAAATATTATTTTAGATATCATCAAAATGTAGCAGATTTTATTATAGTTACTACAGTATTGCTAAAAAGCAAGTGTAGAGATTGCAAATAAGATACTATTAGATACTTTTATAAATAGAAAATAAGTCATAAGTAAAGTAACTTCATTTGAGACATATTTTTCAAAGAATTAAACTAATTCATTCTTTATATTAATCTCTTAAAAGAAATGTCATAAATATATTACTCCTATAGTATCTTTTTAAATTTGTACATACTTAGAACTAGACTAATATCTTTGAAATATGCGACTCTATATTAAAACTGAATAGATACTGAAGATCAATAGATCAACAGTTAAATTTCTACTCACTTTAAGCCTTTGCTGGTTATAAATTCTTAAAATATTTAAAAGTAACTGCTTTAAACCCACTTATTGCTATGCTAGACACTCCAACTCTTAAGAAAAGTGAGAGGTAAGAGGTTAAAGGTTTTGAGGCTCATGGGAATTACTTAAAGGGGTCACAGATTGAGTTTAGGATGCATCAGTCAAAGCCATGTTGATGTCGTCTCTGTGTGATTTGTGTTTTATGTTTTATGTTGTGTTCTTCCGTTCATTTTGGACTTGTCAACACGAAATCTTTGACGAATGCCACATAGACAGACACACGGGAGAGACATGCATAAGAGACACAATGCAGAACATAGGCAACAGGCAACTGGCAACTGGCAACAGACACATGTTGGGCTGCCTGTTGCGGCCATGTTGCAAGACACAAAATTCTAACAAGCAAATAATTCTCCATTCTCTTATTTGATGTTGGTATATTTATTGCAGTCATGCCACGGCGACGAAAGGCTTCTTAGAAAAATGTGCATGCTGCCTGTGCCACTGATTGTTGTGGGGATGTGGAGGCGGTTCGAGTTGGAGGGGGCATGCAACGTGGGCTGCAGCTGGCCGTCTGTGTGTGTGTGTCTGTGTGCGTTGTCTGTAACCAAATGTACACGAGCGATTGACTGTCGTGAAGCTTCGTTTAAATGCATTTTTAATTAATTATGCGACGCGCGTGCCACATGCAACAGCAGCAGCAGCAGCAGCAGCGGCAACGGCAGCAATATAAAAATGCGATCAGCGAGCGGGCGACAATCGTAAAAATGCAGCAAGAAATTTTCAAATTTGTTAAACGCACAGCATTCCCAATGAATGCCACGACAATTCTCATCCTCTGAGTTGTCATATCCCTCTCAAGCTCTGCCCCAGTACCAGTCCCTGCCCCTCCACTTGCCCCATTCCATGTCCGTGCCACGCATGTGTTAATCTGCGTGGAGCACAATTAATTTTCTGCAAATGCTTTGAGACGCATTTTTGGACTAACAATGAGACAAGCGACAAGGGAACAGATTGAGGATCGAGGGTCTCTCTCTCTTTTATTAATTGCACTCAAGTGCTGCATGCAGCGTGCAGCGTACAGCGTGTGGCATGGAACTGAAGCAGCAACATGGAGGCATTGCCTGCCGTCTGGCTAATTACTAAAAAATTGGCAGTTGTCGTTGATTTTATGCTAAATTATTTGTCAGTGAAGACGATGTTGCCCCCTACATGACGCGTCTGCCTCAAAGTCCGTGGCACCGTCCCCGCCACAATTGCTGCCTCTGTTGGACTGCTGCTGCTGTGGCAAGTCTCCTCCCTTCGGTCCCTAGTGCCAGTCCCAATAGATTTATGGCTGCCATTTGAATTTTTATGAATATCTGAATGCAGATTTGCTTTGACATTTACATTTGACGTTGAATCAGTCGTTGAATCAACTGAACTCGACGGACTCGTACTTAATGTTAACTTAATGGTTCGTTTAAGCCAATGTGTTCACCGTTACAGCTAACTAACTGTCTAACAATTTGTATGAAATTACACGACCTGCCTTGCACTTTTATTACTCAATAAATATTATTTTCACTTTACAAAGAAAGTTTATGGCTACAAGTTAACACAATTTATTACAAGAAAAACTTAATGCAAACTTAAAGACATTATAATGATAATGAAAATTATATGCTTAACATTAAAAGGTATCTTTAATATATTTAAACGTTGCAAATAATAAAAAGCATTAAATAAATTACTATTTTTAATTAATAATTCCAAATTATCCGATTTTGCTGAAGTCAATAAGAAATTAATCATTAATAATGAACTTAAGTTTATACTAGAGAGAATTATTAATCTATTATTCTATTATACGAAGCTAACCAAGTAATAAATAAATAATAGATATTTTATTTAAAAAATATAAACATTAATACTCAAATTCCACAACTTTCTTAATGGAACAAGCCGATCAGTCGAGTTAAGGTGATTTTTCTAATTTTAAAACAAACGGGGCTTTATATCGAAATACATAATCTGCGTATGGTATTCAGGAACTTAAAATTTAAAGTCTCTAGCTCTTATAGTTGCTAAGATCCACGCGTTCATACAGATGGACTTACAGACGGACGGACGGACAGACAGACGGATGGACAGACGGACAAACAGACGGACGGACAGACGGACGGACAGACGGACGGACGGACGGACGGACAGACGGATGGACAGACAGACGGACGGACAGACGGATGGACAGACAGACGGACGGACGGACAGACGGACGCACAGACGGATGGACAGACGAACGGACAGACGGGCGGACGGACGGACAGACGGGCGGACGGACGGACAGACGGACAGACGGACAGGTGTCAATCGACTCGGCTATTGATACTGATTAAGAATATATATACTTTATAGGGTCGGAGATGCTTCCTTCCGCCCGTTACATACATTTACTCAAATTCATTATACCCTTTTTTGCCCATAGGGTATAAGAATACCTATCTTCACATTAGTTTTCCTACTTGTAGCGAAGACATTGAACCAATTCCAATATCAATAATTTGGTCTAAAATAAGAAGTTTACAGAACATTTTTGATCGTAAAATGAAGAAGACCTCTTAATCTTCCCGTGTTATTCTTAGAGGTTGCTAAAAACTGTCCACCTTTTGTCACCACAAATTCCTCATCAGACACACTTCAGAATGCAATTTCAAGTCAATTTATTGATATGTTCGACATGTCTGAACCCGGGGCCATCGAGAGGCGCCTCTGACACTGGGAACACACACAGTGAGATACTATAGAGAGAGACATAGAGAATAAGTCGCAAGTTGTGGTAATTAAGAAACGTGAGGCATGTTGTTTTTACGATGCAGCTGGTTAAGATTACAACTAATCAAAGTTCTTGAGCTGCTTTTATAGACGCCACATGCTTAGCATAGTTCAACATTAGTTCTCAACCGTTGGAATACCAGTTCCAGTTTAAGTTCCTTTTGCCGCACGTATCTTTGTATCATTTGGATTTTTATGTACTTTTGGCTCTTTTTTTCTTATTTCGTTAGCCAAATACAAATACCTCGTAAATTGTCAGCTGATTAGTGCAACAATTTCAGTGCCACGACAAACTAATAAAAAAATGTCTTTAAGTGAGACAGACACGACGTCGACTGCGACTGCGACGACGGCGACGACGACGACGGCAACTAATTGCAGTTGAATCGTAGCAGGATGCGAGTGTGGTCGCTAAAATGTATCTCATAGATACACGGCTCGGTACATGGCGCTACAATTTACAACTCGCAATAAAAATCAAATTGCAGCGACTAAACGACTAAAACGACTAATTTTGCACAAGTTAATAAATTTTTTGGCGGTGGGGAAGCAAAAGAAACCAAAGACAGACACAGAGGCAAGCACGATTCATGTTGGGATTGGGATTGCGAACGGGCAACTGGGAACTGGTTGGTTGATCTTCATATTTAGTAAGGCAACAAATTATGGCAGCAATTTCCAGGCGCAATTTGCCAAAAAAAAGGCAACAAGCAGCGAACGCAAACGCACTGGGAAAACATATGGAAAATTATAGTAATAAATATTTGCAAGAATCGAGCTGAAGGAACAGAAACAGAAACAGGATCAGACTCCGATGGTGGATAGAGGGAGACGCTGGATTGCAGCTAAATCTGAAGAAAAACGATAATGGCAGCACTAATAAATTGCAGCCAACATGTTGCATGTTGCACGCGGCCAGTCAAGGCACCTGAGGAGCGCGCGTGAGTCAAACTTGCGGCAAAACGGGGCGTGCAATTAGAGTACGAGTAACAACAACGAAATGCCAACAGTAAGAGAGAGAGAGAGAGAGAGAGAGGGAATGAGGCATTTTTCGGGGATTGGCCATTTGCCTCATGCAAATGACGCTGGCAACGTCAACGACGTGCCACATACTACTACTCTCGTACTTGCAACGCATGGCCGCAAGGGACACTTATTAAAAACAGTTATTAAATGCGACAGGCAACGCGCATTTGCTGATTTTTCTGGGTGCGTAGCCCAACCCAGGTTCATTCTGCGTCCAGCATCAGTTATCCATGTCCATGGCCAGATCCAAGTCCCAACTCCAGCTCCAGGTCCATATCTCCGACTCGGCCTCGTCACAAAAGTCGTGCAAGTCCCCCGCGGCTTTGCACGTGTTCCACGCTCGATTCTTTACTCGTTACTCGCACTCGCACTCGCACTCTACCCATTCTGTATCTGTATCTGTAGCCATAGCTGTATCTGTATCTGTATCTTTAGCTGTTGTTGTAGCTGTGTTTGTATAGGGACATGCGTACGAGCGTCGTCATCATCGACTTGCCCGCTGGCCGCTATTACAATTTCATGTGGCAAACGCCGCCGCCGCTCGTTGTTGCTGCCACATATTGGATTTCATGTTTGCCACTTTTTGCGACGGCAACATTTTATGCTGATTACACGTCTAATCCTCAGCGTGTGCCTCAAACTGTTGCCCCATCCCCCCGCTTCGCCGCGTGTAACGACTTCTATAGAGCTCGAGCCTCCCGGTCGCGTCATTCAATTGCCATTTGCGCTATTGGCGTTTAACATGAAATGGGAGAACTTTAATTGAGTACAGGGTGTCCCCTTGGTGTAAAAAAAAAGAAGCCTTACTGTCGGAAATACAAAGTTTTGCTAGGTCTTCAGCTAGCAAGGGAATTGCGCAAGAGAGATTACCACAAATATACAGGGCTTCAAATTCTAGTAGAGTACAGGGTGTCTTTTTAGAAAAATAGAAGCCTTATAGCGGATTTTACCCTATTTTAGGCCATCAGCTGTCATGGGAAATACTAAACAGAAATAACAAAGCCATACATCAATTAATCCCCTAGCTAAGTACAGGGTGTCTCCTTGGAACAAAGAAGCCCTTATTCTTCTTTTATAGAATGTCAGTTTTGCAGTTTGGCAAAGACAAAACGATAGGGAATATTTAGTTTAGTTAAATACAGGGTGCGCTTACAAAAAAGGAGGACCTACAGTTTGTTCCTTTCCTGTCACAATTCAGAGTCTTACTTAGCCGTCAGTTGTCATATAAAGTACTTTTTACGGAGTACCATATGTTGATTGATATGATTTAATTGTATATAGGCTGTCGGAAGACGAACGCTTATAAGAAGGTCGCTATACAGGGTGCTCTTACACTGCAAAATTTGCAAGTCTTGCTAATTCCTTAGCTGGCATACTATATATTTAAGAGAAAATGTGCAGCAGATTGTTGTTTACAGATTTCCCATAGTACAGTAAGTCTGCCGACTGACGCTTACTTAAATCAGAGATACAGGGTGTTCTGCTCCAAGTTTTTCGTCAGCTGTTCACAGGGAATAGAAAGAGATTCTGCATAAAGTTACTTTTAAGTCTGTTCCATACTGTAAGTTGTCTCATCAACACTAATTCTTACTAAAAGCAGTTTCATTTCACAAATGTAACACCCTGTATGCTATATATTCTGCAAATGCAAACACAATCCCAGGGCCAGACATTGGCATTGGCGTTTAATTGGAATTTTGAGCAAATATAGAAACAAATAAAAACATGGCAAAAATCCAATAAATGTCCTGCGCTGCACGTGCACGCAGCAAGACGTCGACGTCGACGTCGGCGTCGACGTCGTTTCGAGCCGTGGGAGCAGCAAACGAATGAGAGACGCCTCCAGCTAAGACTCTCTGCCAGTGGACAGCGTTAATTGAGGCAGGCAGCATGGCAACGGCAACATCGCTGCACGAAATTGGATAAATTGCTTAAGAGATGAGGCATGGAAAGAATAGGGATGGGGAGTTGTTGCTGCCACACAATGCCATGTCACAACAATCGATTGTCCTTTTAGTTGCCCGCATGCTGACATCATCAACATTGACGTAGCCACCCTCAAAGCAAAGACGTTGCAAGAGGCGGAGCGGGAGGAGGAGGAGGAGGAGTAGGCAGAGGAGTTGGAGGCAAAGACGACGTACTTCCACTTCCGATTTCCGACGTGCTCTGATGGATGTGCAGCAGTCGCGGCTTTCAATTGATGCCGCGTGACACGTGTTGTTGTTGCCAATGCTGTTGTTGTTGTTGAGGAGCTACCCTTCATTTACCGTTTTAGTGCTGCATGCACGTGTGGCTTGAAAGGATTCGTGGCACGGCCGGAAGACCATTAAACAGCCGCAGTTTTGAAACCTTATCACATTGGGAAAATCGATTTTTTTTTCTTTTCGGTTTTGCTGCCTCTGCCACATCCTCTTTGCTACCCGCCTCCTTGACAATGGGAGGCGCCTCCGCTGGCCGCCATTGCTGCGCAGTGAAATTGTCCGTTGCAAGTGAGAGCCGCTCCCGTTATAGAAATTACCGTGAACACGTGCAGAAATCTGCGCAAAACAATCTGCGCAAAGTTCATGGAGTCAAACGCCCTGAAAAATGTCTACACGAAAGCAAATCGTGTTGAACAGTGGCCCCTACACTTGCCCCCCGCCCCCTACCCATCCCCTCCCGCTTGTTACCAGCCCCTACCCCCTCACTATACACTCCTTTTGCGTTCAGCTGCAGTTTCAACTTAGCGGACTGCAGACTGGAGACTGTCGAGTGGAGCCTGTCTAAACAATTGCCTGCGTCGATCTGTTTGAAAACTGTGTTCGAACAAACGTCGCATTAACGCAACATTTTCCCATTTTTATGGCCTGGCCAACAGCCGAGAGCCATGAGTCTCAGCTGCCTGTTATCCAACACGGCCAACAAACAGTGGACAGACAGTCCAAGTCCCCATCGAAGTCTCAGTCCAAGACTCAGACTCCAAGTCTCAGTCACTCTGTCCAGTTATGCGCCAAAAGCAGTGCAGTCTCCAGCTGCGACTTGAACTCTTTCCAAACACGCGCCTGCGCAGCGGCTGCCAGTTGCCAACTTGCCCAGTTGCCCAGTTGCCCACTTGGCCAAGTTGCCTTTTGTCTTTATATAGGGGAACCAGAGGAGGTGCTACATGCATTTGGAAAGCTCCCAGGAATGCCAAAGCCAGGCAGGCGGTTATCTCGGCAGTCATTTAGCGTAATCAGTGCTGGCTGCGAAAGAAGGTGGAGTTCCCAGAAGACCATAGAGTACATGAGCAGCAATCGATAGTGGGAATAGCAGTTGAAATAGGAGGAGGAATGGTAGTAGATATGTGTTGAATTTGGCATGGCAAATTGGGATTTAAGCGCGAGAAGAAAACGAATAAGGGAAATTAATAATCGGAGTATGATAGAGGAATATTGATGGCAGTATTTCAAGGTATAGAAATTTAAATAGTAGAAACTGTTAAAGGAAATGCAAGAAAAACAGGAATTAAAATAGAAATAGCAGTGGGAATATTAATAAAAAATAGAAAACTAATATATAAGAATGTAAATGGTTGGGAAATATATATAGAATTGTTAAGTTAATCGAATAAGTAGACATTGTAAAACATATAAATAGGAATAATAGAGTAGCAATTGGAGAAACAGTATAGATTGGTATAAGCCAATATTTTTAAAGTGCATACAGTAAGTTTTAAAGTGATACCCGATAATACTTCATTCCTAAGAAGAGGAGTAAAAATTGAATTAATAGCTAATCCAAGTAAGAAGTTGAAATAGGAATACATATACGAATACAAATAATAGAGTAGCAATTGGAGTAGCAATATGTATAGATAAGTAGCTACTATATGGAATAGTGATGCAACAACTTTTCTAGCGATATCAGACAATAAAAAACCAGAAACCAATTATTTAATACTTAGTATAGTATAGAATAATAGTTAGTCTTATAAACGTGACCAGCACAATAATTTATAAGTTGAACTTGTAGATGCGGAATAAAATAAATAAATAAAACAGTTGTTAATATTACTAAATAAATCTTGTTCTTTGTGGGATAGCTCTGAAATATTCTAAGTAATTCTAATGAAATCAAAGACTTATCTGATACATTTAAATGGCTAAGACTAAAAATGATATCATTAAGCCCAGGAAAATCCAAGTTATACGAATTAACTAGTTTCCTGTCATATCGCTTACAGAATATCAAAATATCAATTTAAAACTAGACAGTTTGGTTTATTTCTGTGTCAAAGAGTACGTCATGAGCCCTATAACAGCAGCCTTGCTCACTTTGTCAACGTGTGGCCCAAATTCTGGCAGAAAAGAGTTGACCAGAGAAGATCCGTATCGGGCAATTGTAGCCGATGCTGCGATGCCAACGTGAAAATAGTTCTCTTCGTGTAGGCCAAGATATGTGGCAGACGCAATGTTGCCAAGCAGCGACAGATCCTTGACCGTATCCGTTGCAGCATCATAGTCATCACCCAGATTGCCCATCGTATCATAGACCAGCAGTATTAGGGACAAGGCATGAACTAAGGCCACACTCGACTGGGAGGATTGCAGATAGAACTCAATGTTGGCCAAAGGCAGAGGTACCACATCCACAATGCTGGTCGACACAAAGAAGGATCGTGCACATTCTTCTTCTTCTTCCGTTGCGGTAAAGGAACGCACCAGCATTAGCAATCCATGGACTAGACAAAATGCGGCTGCTATAAATCCATAAGGATGTTCCTCCGGAGTCAATGCGTACAGTCCATAGCAGCTGCTGCCGATTAACACCAGATCAAAGAACACATCGAGAATAAACATCTTATATTTCTAAAATACAAAACAAGTACTAAAAAGGAAAAAAAAAAGTATTAAGCCGAAATAAAATTTTGATTTTCTGGCCAAAATAAATAATTTTGTTCTGTGCTCTCTGACTTAAAGGTGCAAACTGAAATATTAATGTACACAAATAATATTATTTCCATATCCATAACAGAGCAGGTTTTGTGAAATATTTCCAGCTTGACAATTGATTCTTTTCTATAAGTTCTTTACAGCTAAACAAAAACCCATCTTCTGATTTATTGTTATGCATGAAATTTCGCCATTCCTTAGATATTTTCAGAGTTAGAGCTTACTATACGAAAGAGGCCCTTATTTACATCTTCTACTTTAAGATTATCAGTTATACTATTTATACAGCCATACTATAAATACTATCAGAAGCCTTAAGATGATCTGTATTTAATTATTTTCTTACAACTAAAAGATAATAATTCTAAAATAATTCTAAGTTAACTATTTTGTCAAATTTCTATACGATACAAATAATAGTATACTTTCTTTTGATACGTTCACTTAGTTTAGAATAGTGTGTATATTAATATTATTATTGTTTATAATTGTACTTTACTTGCAGAAAGCTTTTACATTCCCAAAGATTTATCTGAGCAACTCTTTCACTTGGTTTCTTTATTCCTAACTTGTTGAATATTCAAATTTTGTTCAAGTCTTTTTATTTTGTTATGATATGATCGCATTCCTGGACATTTTTTACCCTGATTGACCCTCATAAAGTCAACTGCCAGCAGTTGCTGGACACGATCCAAATCGGCAACTGAATGGAGCGCCAACATAGTTATAAAGCAAACTAACATAACTAAATGCAGGAAACGCTTTCCAGGAAACAACAATAACAACAACTGCAACAACAACAACAACAACAGCAGAAGGGGAGCTGCTGGCTGATTGTGTTGTGTCCAAGTTTTTGTTTTTTTTTGGGCAGCCAACAGCAGCAAATGGCCAAGAGATTTATTTGCCAAACCAGCAACAGCAACAGCAACAACTGCAGGAGTAACAACAATAACAGCAACAACCGCAACAACAACAACAACAATCAGCAGGCAACATGACTTGGTAGTTTTTCGTGTGCATGTTGCCAGTGTTGCGCTGTTGTTTTGGCAGTTGCAAGTAGTCCTCGAAGATGAGATACTTGCCGGCTGATTAGCTGACACAGCAACAACAACAACAACAACAGCAGCAACAACAACAAGCAACTGGCTGAGTGGGCAGCACTGTCAGGCGGCTGCCAAGTCAAATCGTGTACACAATTGGCGCGACATGCAACATTATTCCCTGCCTCAAAAACCCAAGACCCAAGACCAGAAAGTCAGAGTCAGGCTCAGAGTCAGAGTCAGAGCCAGGCCGAGACCCAGACACGGCACGTCCCTAACCTCATAGCCATTGGCAGAGCCCTATGCCCGATTCCTGATGCCAATGCAGCTGCATCGTGCCACCAATTGAAAGTGGCGCGGGTGTTGCGGTTGCAACAGCAACAACAGCAACCACAACAACAACAGCAACATCCCGATCAGCTCGATTGGACTCCGATTGGTAAAACGTTTGCAGCCACAGTTTGACTTAATTTTCACCACAATCCTGTCTCCGTCCGTCTCACAGTCCGTCCGTCTTGCAGTCTATTGTCTGTGCTGGCTTTCGCTTTGGTTTTGTCCGCAACATTTGGCTGCCGCTTCGTGATTTGCGATTTTATCGCATTCAAATGAAATAATTTGAGTTCAAAATGATGAAGTTAATTGTGTTTATTAGGCTGCCAGTCACAAGAGCTCCAGCTTCAGTTCCAGCTCCAACTACAGCTCCAGCTACAGCTCCAACTATGGCCACTCGTGTTTCAGCTGCCACCGCTGACTCACTCCGACTCTGTGGCATGATGTGCCCCGGGGGCGCTTCCCTCAGTTGTTGCAATGTTGCCCAAATAGTAAGTCGCTTTATGCAAATTCGTGAATTTATGAGCTGTTCGCCATTAAGTCATTTTAAACGAATCTTTTTGGCCCGCCTGCCTGTGGCAGCAACAACCACAGCACCAGCACCAACATCACCACAACAATGGACAGCATCATATGAAATTCAAGCCGCAAATGATACTCAGAGTGGGAGCTGAAGTTGCAGTTGTATTTGGAGCTGGAGCTGGAGCTGGAGTTGGAGTTGCAAGTTGGTGTTGCAGCTTGAAATTTGTGTCTCCAGCTCCAGCTCCTGCCCAGTCCCGTGTCGTGTGCGATATTAATCGCTTTTGCTGAAAATGTGTTGTCAGTTTTGTGTCGTAACATGATTACGTGGTCTGAGGATACGGGGCAATGCCACAACAAGTACACTCCATGCCCCCAAAAACAAACAGCAACAGCAACCACATGCAAAACGCAGTGAAATGGTCATGAGAAAGTCAGCACGAAACAGTTATACGCTGAAAGTCTAGTCTGTTTATCAGAAGAATCTTTTGATCTCATTAGGAATCAACAATCTTTAGTTTATGTTTGTTTTTTCATTTTACAGTCTACATTTTTATTGAATCTATCTATAGTTCGGCATTAAATGAGTTTTCCTGCTCCTAAAAGAGTTAGGATATTTATCATATTATCATTTTTATAAATCTGATGAAAAGTAAGAATAATAATAAATAATAATATTCAGATGAGTAAGATTTAATTTAGGTAAGACTACAATTTGAAAACATTTCAATATTTCAGAATATGTAGTTGAAGAACTTTAATAAGTAAAAACATCTATTGTTAAAATATGTATTATACAATATGTAATTCTAAAACTTCAATAAGTAGATATATTAATGGTTAAAATATGTATAATACAACAATTCTCTACAGGTTCAAGTATTCAAGATTATCCTGCACATTTAAATGTTAATATTTCTTCAGAAATAAATATTCTTTTACAATTTTACCAATAAATTTAAATGATAATATTATATGATTGTTGAACAACTAACTTTAATTTGAATTATAATAAGTGTTAGAAGCTGATAAAAGTTTAGAACAATTTAAACTGCAATTAATAGAAAAATCTTCCCTTCTTAGTTATTGTTCAGTTAATATAATAATTATATTAATTATTTGATAACTATTTAAATACTAGAAAAGTGGCAAATACATGTTAACTTCTGTAGAAACCCATTTGTCTATGCAATTTAAATTTTACAAGAACATCTCACAAACTAAACAAAAGATGTTCAGCTAAATATTTCCTTAAACAAAACTTGTTCTTTTTCTTTTTAATTTGTGCATTCCCAAGTATTGTTTTTATTTTTGACATGGCAGCATTATTAAAATATCCAAAGGACCCCTTTAAAACAATTGTTAAAAAATCGAAGAAAAACCGTGATGAAATGCAATGAGCTGTAAACTGACGCAGCTGTAAGGAAACTGTGTGGCATGCCACTGGCGTGACTTTCCCACTGTGCAACAAGAGCTTAGTGGACATTAAGCGTACATGCTACGAGGGTTGCTCGATGATCATATCGCGACTGGGCAAAACGCTTGTCAGGATTCGCTTAATGAGCAGAACATCGTCTCGTGGCGTCACGCGGGTCACGTGCACTGATTGCTGCTGCAACGCGTGTGCTGCATGCCACGAATACAAAGCACAGCTGTCAAGTGGAATTAGACAGCGCTTTGTGAGGTGGTTAAACTGGGTTCAACATAAGATTTATATATGCTATGATATGATAGTGGGACCCAATCAAACCGTACCAAATCATTTGGGCCAACGAAATGCCTTGCATCTGGTGTCCACATTAATCGATTCCCAGGGTTTATACTTATTGTGTCGCGACTGTGTGGCAACTTTGGCAACCCTCCAAGCGCCAAGCAACCCCCTTTTTTTTTTGTTTAAGGTTGCCAAGCAACCACTTTGGAGACTCTGTTAGTTGCTCTTTCTCTTTGCGCATGCCACCAAACGTGGCAGTGGCACTCAGTTTTTGAAGGCAGCCATTTTGAATAAATTTGCAGACTTTAACATATGAAACCACCTACCCCCCCCCACACCCCACACCCCACCCCATTACCCCATCTCCCCAGCTTGCAACGCAGACGCTTTGTAGACTTTTTATTTGGTTTGCAATGCACTCGTATTGATTTTCTCAATTCAGGGAAGCCACATTTCTTGTGCCGCCCACATTTGTGGCAAGCTGTAGCCGCTTGCCACATAAATCTAAAGTCAGCTGACATATTTCCATGGGCTTTTGTTGCCAGCAACTTTGATTTCTATGCAAATGGCAGTCAAATCATGGGAAAAAGTCTGGACTAAAACGACACAAATTGCATTTGTGGCAAGTTGCAAGCTGCACGCTGCACGCTGCAAGCTGCAAGTCGCCAGTTATGGCAGCCGCTTTGCATATGTCAGGAGCAACATCTGTGGCGCCACCGGCGGGCCACGTGCAACATGGAATCGTTGCTGGAGTTCAAGCCAAAGGAGCGCCGAGCATTTACTCACGATCGACGATCGACGGTCGAAGATCGAGAACTGCACGAATTACAACAATGCCGCAGCTCCTGAAATTATCATGACCCCAGCAAAGTGGCAATTGGGTCAGCGGCAACAACATTTGTTTGGTGACACAACACGAAAAGCATTCCCCTCCTCCCATTCCACCCCTTCCATTTTATTTCCCCCCGCTTCATTTGCTGCATTTCCGACACGTGGCTTTTTCGGCAGCTGGCCAACAATTCCGACTGTTTCTCTTACCTGTTTCCATGCTAATGAGACTCGTTGCCAACTCCCAAGAGCTGCCTATATCTCTATTGACTCAATGCATAATGCGACGTGCCACGTGTGCAACATCGTGCAACTCCTAATTGACGCACGTCCTGGGCGTGTGTCGCCTCAACTTGCCGCAACTCTCACATTTAATTGCCACATTTGTTTGATGAGCGTTTCAATGGAACTTTGAATGGGGGTTGGTCCCAAACAATTTGGCTAAATTAATTTAGGCCTTTTGAATGGCTCACAAATTGGCAATAAAATGCAATAAGTTAACACAAACAGAGAAGAGAATACAATTGAATGAATGAGAGATGGAGAGGAAAGAACGACAAGAACCTGTCTCCAAGTGGCATGCCACTCAGCTCAGCCTAATGTCTAATGAACTTTGATGGCATTTCAGGATTTGTGGCAAACACAACACAATCACTGGCTGTGGCATGCAACGCATACTATAAGCGCTGATTAATTGAAGTCATCATATATTGTGGCAGGCAAAACTTTGCAGATTGCAACACAAATTCACTTAAGATTGCAACAAATGTTGCAAGCAACAGAGGCAGCCACTGTACAATACGTAACATTGCCAGGGGGCCACTTAAGTTCTAAGCCATGTGGCACACAACATATAGAAAGAGACAGACGAAATGATTAAGTGAACATTTAACGGCTGCTAATGAATGTATATGGTGCAGTTGCAGCATAGAAGTTGCAGCAATGTCACACGCGATGCCACGGCTGCCACGGCTGCCACATTTGCCACTGGGGGTCGCGACCGCGCTGACAAAACGGAGGCGTCGCCAAGCCGCAGCCAATCAAGAATGCATCATGTGAATGCCGACGCCGACGACGACGCCGACGCAGCAGTCAAGTTGCAACAACAGCAATTGAGTTGCCTGCCTGCCTGCCTGCCTGCCTGCCTGCCTGCCTGCCACAACTCGCCCGGCGAGCGTTAAGTGGCAGCATCGTCGTTGTCGTTGTCTGAATCCCACATGGTCTGAGTCTGTTGTTGACTCGTCTGGAATGCAGATGTGGATGAAGCCAGTTGCCAGTTGGACAGCAGCCCACTTGCTGCTCATATTTTCATATCATCAACAACTTGCAACTTGCAACTGCATCCTCAACATCCAGCATCCACATTCACATGCACATCCCACTTCCTTGGGCTCTCTTTCCTGCTTTGCAGCTGCGAAATTTACCAGATTGTACAAATATTACTTCTTCACTTGAAGACTAATTAAATTTGAATTTTTTTATTAAACGAGCTGAGCTGCAACCGCCTCGTGTGGCACAAACACACAGCTGCAGACGTGCCACACCGCACAGCGTTTGTCTCGCTCCTAGACAACTATTTTTGTTGTTGTTGTTGTTGCTAGCTCCTGCTGTTACTCCCCAGTTGCCAGATTCCTTCCTCCCTCCTCTCTACTTCTCTCCACACTGTCTTGCCACACGTAGCTGGTGGTCTGCGCCGGCTAAATTTATGGCTTAATTTGGCGCTCTTGTTAATGCGTGTGTGGGCGTGGCCTGCCACTTCAACTAGCACCGGCGAGTGGGCGGCATCTGTCAAAAGTTCTGACATTTTAAGTGTCTTTTGCTTAACTCTTGACTAAGCAAATATTTCCACTCTTCGTCTCAAAGGGCTGTCAAGTTGAAGAAGGCTGCCTGCCTAATTGCCAAAAGTATTCGCTGTCTGTAGAGCAGGAGAAAAACGTTGGAAATTGTGGAAATGTGTTTGAAATGTTGTTAATGCTTATGATAAACAATATTCAATTGCTGCTGACAGGAGACTAAGAGAAGCTGATTCGATATGAAAGGAACAAGAACTAAAAGAAGAATAAATTAAGAAGAAACTATCATTAAATTGTAGATAACAGAGCGCTGTAGCTACTTGTTAACATAGTCAGAACATAGCTTACAATCAAAAAATAATCAAGCTTACTGTTAAAAATTTGACAGAGTTGCAGTTATTAGAGATATTATTACTATATATTGTAGCGAAGAAAATATGTTTAAAGCTAAAGCAACTTAGGCCTTCTAGCTAGCTATCAGAGAAATACTTAGAAATACTTAGAAATTATTTAAATCGGCAATAAGAGCGTTTACAGCATGCGTTTAAATGAATAGCTTTCAGTTAACATAATCAGACTCGCTGTTAAAACTGATAAAAGAGTCTCAGTGTTTATATCTTTATATAAACATAATGAGTTTTAAGCTTTAAGAAAGAGGTTCGATAGAGATAGATAGTTGTGTTAATCTAACAATCTGTAACAATCAATCAATCAATCTACTAACTGAAAACTGGAAAATCTCGCTGCCTTAACATAGTTAGCATATCTTTACCTCAAGGGAATAGAAGACATCATAAGTATATATGTAAATAAATTCTCGGAATTTCTCTATTTAAAATCGCCTTATAGAACTCAGTGCTAACATAATCAATTATAGTAAAAGAAGACTGAAACAAGGCCTATTCGAGTGGAAAGTTAACGTATTTGCTAAGCATTTGCTCTGTAAAATATATTTAAAGCATGTTGTAAGTCAATGTAATATGCCAACTAACAGAGATCAGTATTAACATCGTTATTATAGTAATAGTATTATAGTATAGTAGTAATTTTACAGTAAGTAACCCTTAACAAAGTTGACAGTTAACATATTTTCAACCCAAGGTAATAGAAGCATTTCTTCAAAGGAGTTCTCGAAAGAAGAACTTCACTAAATCTATTAAATATTCTTACTTGCTAAGGCAAGCTGTTAAAATGCTATGTTAACTACTCAACAATCCTTGATATAAACATCCCAATAGAACTCACTGTTAACATAATAAATAACTAATGTTGTATAGTTGTCATCTTAACAAAAGCAATCACATCTACTAGAGAATCCATAGAATACCTAACATTCTAAGATTCCCAGCTTGATTTCTCTCAGAGGGGAATCTTTCACATAACTTCCTAAACTCCAAACTAATCAGTATCCAAAGCAAGCAGTTCTTGAATGAACTCAAAGTAGCTTCATTGATAAACACAACAGCAAAGAAGCCTCAGCTTATTTAATGAGTTAGTTTATAAATAGAAACCGCGTCTAGCCGAGCCAAAGAAAGTACGAGTCTTGGCTAAAAGTCTAGTCCGTAGTTAGACACAACACGAGTGTATGTGTGTGAATGTGTGAGTGTGTGTGACTTTTCTAATTGTCATGCAGAAGGCAGCTCCGGATGTCAACGTCGTCGTCGTTGTGGCTGCCGATGTGCGTGCCTTGTAGCCACAATCCGAATGTGGTCTTTGGTCGAAACACTGATCGGTGGCTTGTTAGCTTGTCTGGAGTGCCTTCTCAGCACGGGGGACTACAACGAGGTCTGGGCCTGGAGCTTTGCGACTGATTTGAATGCGCATTTGGTTTGTCGCACCATTTTGGCTCATGTTATTTTATGTACTCGTATTTTGTGGTCATAAGCTTGTTGTCCATTTGATTGGCGGCCCATAAACAAATCGTCGCGCAATTACCGCCAAACAACTGCGACAACATGAGGCGACAACTACCCCACTCCAGTTCCTCCCGCCATCAATTGTGAGTTATAATTAGCAGCAGGAAATTGACCAGCCATTCTCGGGGGTAGACCTGCATAATTGAAATTTAATTTGCCCCTAGTTGTGGGAGGTGGGAAGGAATGAGGGAATTAATTGTGGATATGGATGTGAATGTGGGTGTGGATATGGATGTGAAAGGTGTGGAAGTGGGTGTGCCACAAAAACAACAGTCTCGATGAGCGCTATGTGATAAATTTGGCACGTTGTTGCCATGACATGACCCTTACCAAGTATTGTTGTCGTGAAAGAAGGTGCAAAATTATGATTTACTCGATGCCACAATGAAGATAACAAGCAGCAGGCAAGCTGGCAACCTGGCAACAAGTCGTGTCGTGCTCAGCGCGTTTACAATGCAGGTGACAAATCTTGGTTAGCCAATACAAAACGACAAACACCTGCAATTGCAATTGCAACACCACAGCAAACAACACAACACCAGCAGCTGCCGCAGTCGCAACCACAGCAACAGCACCAAGACTCCATTGAACTACACTTTAAAGAAAGATTTATTTCTATCAAATATACCTTATAATATTATACTTTCCTTTGCTTATGTTTTTAGTTTAGTTGCCAGTTTCAGCTTACAAACTTCCTTATTAGTATTTCTTAAATTATTTATTTAAAGTCAACTCAGGCAGTGGGAAACTTAATTTATTTTATAGATAGAATGTTAAGCAATACAATTTAAAAGTCACAGTAAAACACTTAATACAAGACATGAGAGTTTAAAGTCTAAAGCGAGTCTATTCCGTAAAAAGTTAATGAGGAGAAACCCGAGAAAACTTAGCGAATATTTTGGATATGAACTATTTTTTTAAGTTTTCTGACAGAATAAATCTTTGCATTTAATTCGAATTAAATAGATAGTACGTGTAGAAAACGATACAATTTAAATGAAGTTATGGGAGTTAAAAATCTCCAAAAAACTAATATGTCAATCCACAATTGAAGTTATTGAATTAAAATTGAATAAAGATTATTTAATTATAAAATTTTAAAGTTAAAAGTGCTCAAAACTACAGTGATTTCCAGATGAAAATCTCACATCTTCTAGATTGACTTTCATTTAAAATGGAAAACATTTTGTATGGAATTTATGTACAGGTTAAGTATGAATAACTGTGTGAAAGGTGCTTGCACCAAAAGGAGTTATGAACTGCCAACGATTGGTGGCATGACAACAGCTGGCATATTGGTGAGGCAAGGCAAGGCAAGGCCCAAAAAAAGCGTGAGGTGGTCGCTAAAAAATGTCAAATATCGGTCGAATGGCCTTTTAAAGACAACGCAAACACATATGGCCAGATCGAGTTGGCAGAATGCTGCTGCCAACTGGCAAACTGGCAAACTGGCAACTGCCAATTGGCAACTGTTCACCCAAAGTGCTGACCATTTTGGTGTTTGTCGCATCGCATTGACGCACTTGTTGTTGCCGTTGTTGTCGTTGTTGTCGATGTTGTTGATTTTGTTGCCGACTGTCAACTGGGCGTGTTGTTTTTTTATATGCACTTGTCTTAAACGTTGCAGTCTTAACATGGCTGGCAAGTTTGTTAAATGTCAGTTTTGTGTCAAAATGCATTTGACTGCTAGAAAATTGGCCAAGAGTCTCGTTGTCATCGTTGTCGGCATTGAGTTGGCATCGTTAACAGCCCAAAGCGCTCAAAGAGCTATCAAAATATTTTCATAGTTCAATTTTTAAAATAAAAGGCGCCCCCTTCCAGCAGCCCTCAGTTCCCCTGTGTACACATAAAATATGACACGTGGGTAATATCAAAAACCCATAAACAAAGCTAAATTATTGGGCAACACTTGGAAATATATAAAAAAAAAAAACAAAAAAAGGAAAAAAAATAAATGAAAAATATATTGAGTAAAGCAAAGAATAAAACTCGAAATAGATCGCAACGCATTTAACCCGTTGGCATCATTAGCAGCTCATCTGCCCCTTCTTATTGCTGCCCCCTTCGCCAAGTAGACAACAGCTGAGGCTGACATATGGGAACTACTATTCAGTAGCTCCCAGATACATACCTCCCCTCACTTGGGTTGACAGAAATAGCGTGATAATCGTGGCACGCTCTATTCATTCAGACGGGGGGAGTCTAAAGGGAGCCTCTTGCTACGTCGTGATTTCCACTTCCGATTTAACTGGAAATGCGTAAAAATGTTCCCTTTTTTTCTCAGCTCTATGTGTGTGTGTGTGTGTGGTTTGCTGCTTTACCTCAGCTGCCTCCCCCTTTTTGGTTGTTTTCCAAAAAAATGGGGGGAAACCGGAGGAACTTTGTGAAGCATGCGGCTGTCATGTGTGCCAAATGTGCAACAGACGATCGAATGCCGTACCTTATGTTTGATTTCATAAATACAAATACTCGAGTATTCCCAGCGATCGCACAATTTCTTTCCTATACAAAAAAAAACACATATGAATATGTATCTAGATATATCTGTATCTGTATTTGTATCTCTTTTGACTGTAGATATTTCGCCTTGGTGCGCATTAACATGTAACAGATGCGCTCCACATTGTGCCTTCAGCTTCTGAGGAGGCAGCAGCAGTACCAGTACCAGCGAAAACGGCAACGTGCCACAGTTGTGGCAATGTCTACGGCAAAGCATTGTTTATGAACTGCATCCGCAGTCAATAAAACTTATACTTTTTGATACACTGCCCCGACGCGTCGATCGCACACATAAAGATCGTCCACTATATTATACTCATACTCATATACTATAACATATCGTATACAAACAGTTCACAGTTCCCAGGCCTTTGATCAATTTCTTTTTATTTTGCAAAAAGAAACTATAAGTTGCAAGTGGTAGAAAGAGGGGGACGGGGAAAGGAAGAGTGTAGCAAATGTGGTTGCTGCGGTTATCGGTTTGTTCTAGTTTACCTTGAGACAAAGTCTTTTCTTACAAACGATCGCTATATTTGAACTATACTATCGTATGTTAAGATGACGCTTACAGTGTGACGTTAACAGTGTGATGTTAACAGTGTGTGATGTTGACAGCGTGACAACATCAGCATGATAGTAACAGCTCACAGAACATAAAGCTATTAACAGCTGATTAACAATTAGGTAAGGCCTTTTAGCAATCAAAACTAAAGTATCTAAATTAAACCCACTTACTATAAAAATTTTGGTAAGATATTAAATTAAAAAGAAATGTATATATTTATTTTGTTGTATGTATTTTACAGATATGTTTCTCTTCTTCGGTAAAGTCAATTGAGTTCCGTCTTTTACTAAGCAAAACTGAAGTATCAAAATAATATTCCCACATTAGATTTAAGTAATAATTATACAGATACATTTCTAATATTCTGCAAAGACTTGTTGCCTCTAAAAGGTATTGAAATAGTGTTTCAAAAAGCTGTAGATATTACACAGAATCTTTGTTCTAGCTCTCATCTTGCTAACCGTTTTAAGGTATTCAAATAACATATTTATCTCTTTGGTTTTCTGATCAAAAGAAATAGGTCGAGACTTTAAATTTCTTAAACTATTCTCTCTTCTAAAAGAATCGCTAGATTTGTAATACTCGTATATTTCTCATAAAATCTCTAGATTGTTTCTATTATGCTCTTAAGTTACTTCACCGATACAATCATCAATAATGAGTTTCATATTAGTAATACTAAAGTATTCAGATGAAATATATTTACGGATGTCATTTGTTCATCAAGAAATATCATAAGAATGAGTCAAATTTGTTCATAAAGAGCTCTAGACAAAGTCTATCATTCTCCATAGTTACTTAACATTTAAATATGTAAGTTTCTCCAATTCGAACCGAAACCATAACTCTCAAACTGTGAGCACCCCAGCGGCAATACTCAGACTCCTTGCACTCCCTGATCTCAACTCTTTTTCTTCTTTCTGTACTCGCTTTTAATGCATGCAAATCCAAGCATGTCAAATCGCTTATTGCCCCAGCGCCAAAAAAGCAATCAAAGGCCGCGGACCCCGACCGGGCCAAGTGAATGAATGAATGAATGAATGATGCGGAGCAGAACGAACCAAAACTCAGGCCAAAAGACCGAGGGCCAACAGGTAAAGTAAATAAGCCAAAAACCATTCCATATTCGATTGCCTGAAAACCTTTCGAACTTTTAAAAGCGGATTCAAGCTTCAAAAATTGCGTGAAGCGGCGCATTATGGTTATTGCTGGGATGTCGAATGGTTGGGTTGGTCCATGTTGGTTCCATGATTCCATGGGTCGACCAGGGGCCAGGGGCCAACTTCAAGACGATCTCTTGGGTTGCGAGCAGCGCTTTGTTTGCTCATCGCAGACCTTTGAAGGCAGCGACAACAGCCAAGAGCCGAAACCAAACCCAAAACCCAAACCCAACTGCTGACCTTGTTTAAACATCAAAAACCATATTATTGCCATGCCGACGCCTTGTGTCTTTAAGTATTTTCAGTTTTTCTCTTCTTTATTTTGTTGTTTTTTGTTGTTGCTCGGTTGAAAAATTGCAAAAGTTAAAAACCATTTCATTGCATTTACAGGGTTTCACTTGCCTCTTTCGGTTTGGCAACAATTCGATTTGTTGGCCGTGTTGGCTTTGGCTTTAACTTTGCGTTTCGTTTACAGCCGACGCGTTGCATTGTGTAATTTATATGCCGCACTATGCTGCGCTCTGTTGCAGTACCAAATGAAGGCGTTGCATGGTGCCCGGACAACTACGTGACCTCCAATTTTAGCTCAGTTTCAGTTGCACATGTTGCGGCTGTTTGCGGCACTTGGTGTGGTCGGCTTTGATGACTGCCGCCGCCTTCAACTTCCATCCAAGACGCACAAACCACACGCACCACTCACACACACGCACACACACATATTCACACACTCACACACACTCACTGACATACTCACATGCTGAATGTAACACCCAAAACTTATTCATATGCTAATTTCGCTTAGCGTTAAGAAATATATATGACCAGTCGCACTTGTCGGTCCGTCTGTCTGTCTTTCTGTCTGTCTGTCTGTCCGTCTGTCCATCTGTCTGTCGGGCAGTCCCGCTGAGTTGTGGCTTTTGCGGCAGCTTGGATTGGAGCCTACAACAAATATCCAATTAAAATTGTTCAACATTGCGACAATATTGACTTTGCTGCCAGGGAAATTGAATGGGGAACGGGAGGAACTTCAACTGATTGGACTCATATGGCAAAATGGGCTATGGGAAAAGTTAACTCGATTTCCAGGCAGCAAATATATGTCAAAATCATTTATTAAAATCGATCTAGCATATCATTTTTGGGTTAATTACTAGATCAGATTTTCAAAACTAAAACGTTTTTTAGCAAGTAAAAAAATGTCTAGTAAATTTATCAAATTTATCTAGCGACTAGTATTAAAGATACACTTTAGATCGCAAAGTTATTTCTGAAAGTCTTGATAATAAGTCTTGAGTTATTGCTATCAATTATGATTTTGGGTAACAATAAACAGTGGTTAAAATTTGTGTTTGAGAAATAAAATAGATGATAAAAGCGTGCCCATTAGATCTAAGTATATTATTTAGATCCAAATGGTTTACTTATCGTGTGAATTAATAATAATTTTGAATGTATTTATGTATCTTACTTTAAGAATATCAAAATTTTCTATTCATTTGTTTGGTTTCCATATTCAATATTTCATTTATTTATTATCATATCCCATGGAGCTAAAAATCAATGTTTAGATTTATTCAAACTAATGCCAGAAATATGCTATATTCGTTTAGACAAGATTAGTCAATTAAAAATAATATTCTCAAAAAGTTTTCACTTTAATAATGAAATGAAATGTTTAACGAATTTCAATATTGAATATTTGGTCTATTTTTATGTCAAATATATTGAAACGGAAAGCTTGTTAAATTAACTTAAGTTAATGCTAAGAGTAAAACATATTTATAAAGATCATTTCACATTTGTTAAGGGATTTTCGTAATATCAAATTAACTACAACTTTAATTGATTTAACACAAATATCTGGCAACTAAAACTTTGCCTAAATTAATAGAAATTATTTTCAGCACTATTTAAAAGTTATTTGTTAAGATCAATTAGCTATTCACATTGGGGCTTTCTTTTAATGCCAAATTAACGACTCGAAAACCAATTAATAATTCCTTTGAGGAATAATCAAAAAAAAATGTGAATAAGCTTTCCATAAGGAATATCAAATTAAGTGTGTGGAATGTTACAGCAATCAACGGGAGCTACTAGACAATAGCTATTTCCCCCCGTCCGGCTGACTCAAAATCACCCCCACCTCCATCATCACCACCACCATTAGCATTAGCATTAGCATTAGTATTAACATTAGCATTGTGGTGGTCTGTCCAGAAATGGACGCACAATCATCGAACTATGCGCTGTTCATGTTGCAAGCTATCAACGCGCTTGTTGCGTGGACTTGGCATCAACCACAAACTGCGTGGCGGTTGCGTGGCCCCACAATCTGCCACTGGCAGCGAAGTCGACTGAGACAGCGACTGAGGCAGCGACTGCGACTGCGGCAGCGGCAGCGGCAGCGTGATTATCGTAGTCATTGTTACAGCCGCCTTAATGGGATCTCATGTTGATTGATTGTGCACACCTGTGAGCTGAGCTCAACTTCAACTTCAACTGGGCTGATGTCGATTTGGGCTTCAGCTTTTTTGTTGTGTGTGTGTTGGGATTGTGTTTTTTTATTTTTGGGGTTTTTTTTTTGTGTATATCTTTTTGTTTTGTTGCTTCTTTTGTTTTATTGTCTTTGATCCGCAGCTGCTGATGGATCACAGTGGCACCTCCAGACTTAGCTTCAACTTGAGGCTTTGAACCCCAAGGCCCCGTCCCTGTATAGAGTCTGGCCTACGGTGAAAGCTGAGCTTTTATTTTGCTTATATTTCTTTTTGTTATGCAATGTGAGACAATTATTTTGGCATTTGCCAGACAAATGAAATTGTTAACAACAACTAAAACAATGGCAAACAACAAATATCATTTGGGGCTTTAGATTTTCAACAATTGTTGCGCTTCGCTGGCTTTGTGATGGACAGCTCGTTGTTGTTGTTGTTGTTGCCGGACATGTTGGCGCTGCTTGGGTGGCTTCAGACCCAGCTGCCCCCGCATGTGGCAACTTGACTATTGTTGTTGCTGTTCCGCTGCCCGCTTGCAATTTGTATGAATTTCAAATAGTGTTTGACTTCTTTCTTTCTTCTGTTTGCTGCTGATCTTTTTTTTATATATTGTTGCTGTTCATCAGCATTGAAAAACACACAGAAGCAGCCAAGCCAAGCAGAGGCGGGGCAGTGGCAGTGGCAGCTTTAAGCGGCAGCAACAACAGCAGCGCTTGAATGAATAATTTCCGCAGTTGCTCGACGTCAACGTCGACTTCTCCGCCGTCTACAAAGATTCTGTTTTGCAGTTGTTGTTGTTGTTGTTGTTGCTGTTGTTGTTGCTGCCGCTGTTTATCGTTGGGTTCTCTCTGCGCCAAATGAAAATGAACACGTGCGTCCGGTTGCTGCCTCAGCTGCTGCTTCTCGTATATACTTACAGTCCCACACATATGTATGTACATATATGTGTAGCATATGCCCCATGCATGTGTCCATCAAAGCACAACAACAGCCACAGCAACAACAACAACAACAACAAGAATCACAAGGCTGCTCGCCCCACAGCCGCCAAATTCAACACAAATTTCACTTTATTGATGAGCACTGCACTTGAATTCTCGCTGTGTGGGTGAGCTGACTGATCATATTCACACACACACACACACACACACACACACACACACACACACACACACACACACACACACTCACACACACACACACACACACACACATATACATATATATGCATATTCACTCGCACACACAATAAACTATTTGCAACGCTTCGTCGCACAACGAGGCGTATGAGCGATTTGCTATAAACAACAGCTGCCTGCCCAATTGCTCCCCCCTCTATCCTCTATCCCCGCCGCCTGCCCCCTCTGACCATGCCCACACACTGTGCCGCCTCTTGTTTGCCTTGTGCGTTGCCGTCTCTGACAGTGAAACGCTTGTCTCAGGGTTGGAGCCTGTCCCAAAGTGAACCACTTGCAGCTCCGACCTCAACGATGGTTTGCGAGAACATTAGTCTGCGATTGAAGCGGAACCAGTTGACTAAATGCATAACAAAGATGTTAACTAAAAGTTTAAATTACCAGCAAGTCTGCTAAACCTAAAAGCTTAGCTCTGCTCTAATTGTGAACAAGTTTAGCAGATAATATTTAGCGTCAGCAGAAACAGAAACAGTTTTTAAATGCAGTTCAAAGATATAAGCTGAAAAGGTAAAAAGAAATGTCAAACTAAGAGTTTTCTTATGAAAAATGAGTGGAAAAACATACTATCTTAAAGAGAAAACTACTTGTTGTTGTTAGAACATAGATATATATATTGTTATGTTTAATTGTCTAAGAAGTGTTATATTTTAAGAATAAAATATATATTTATATTGAAAATTTAAAGCGTAGAATCTGCAAAGATTTTAAAACCCAACAGATATTTTAGAACAACAAGCAACTTTTTCTTTATAAAACGAAACAGTTCATGATAGAATTTCCAAGGGAGAAAATGTTTGCCGAAAAGGAATCAGTAACTCAACCTAAACTGATTTGTAATAAATATAGCAAATATAAAATAATATTTTAGTTTTAGCTGGAACCCTATAAACCAACTAACTTACTTTCCGATGCTTTTTAATGCGAAGCAGCTTATGACAGTATCTTTAGCTCTAGCTGATAAAGAACAATCTGTAGCTAAATCTTAACTAAGTTAAATCTTAGGTCTTTCAAAAATTCATTAAAATATAGACTCATCCCGAATGAAATTTGTAATACAATTTGGAATTTTCTAAGCTAACTGCAGTTCCGAACCGAACCAGAAGTTCATAAAGGGAGAGCAAGGAACTACTGAACCAAACCCCATCTAAAACTTTGAATGCTTTTAATTTTTATTGCGTTTGTTGTTTGTTGTGGCAGCAGTCAACCAACTGTGCAATTTCAACTTGATAAACTCCAACTACAACAACAACAACGCAATTCATTCATTGTTTTGCACAACAACAACAACAACAGCAACAACAACAACTGCAACAACAACAACTCAACGCACTTGGCCGGCTGCTCGCAGAGTTTCAACAGCTGTAGGAAGTTGCTTTATATCGCATATTGTATGATTTCCATGTGTATGAGTGTGTGCTACATCTGTGTATATATATTTATATATATATGTATATATCAGACCCCCATTTTAGCCCCCAGTGCACAAACGAAGCTTGACTTAAGCGAAATGACCCCTTGGGAGTCAACCTTCGCATTCGCTGGATAAAAGATTTCGCCCTGACTCAGCTGCAAGACATCGAGTGCAATGAATCATGAATTTCTCTGGAATAGCCGACTAAAGATTACACTTTTGTTAGATAAACACTCGAAAGAAGTTACTTTAAAGTATGTTATGCATTATACAGCTGCAGTAGAGATCACGTTTATGTGAATATATGAATATATATATAAATCGATAGAGATTAGATATTATTTAGATTTGATTTTACCAGTAATATCTGTCTGTAGAGTGATTAAACTCTCTATTAATTACAAATCAATAGGCATATTTTAAAAGAATTTTACAAATGAAATGCACAAATCAAATATAACTAGTTGTAAGGTAATAATAATATTATACTTATTACTATTATACAATATATATAACATTTATAAAACAATACAAAACTTTAATATATATCAGTTAAGTACTAGCGAAATATTTAAAGGTAGTAAATAAACAAGCTGATTTTCTAACTATCTGAAATACTAGTTAGTACATTAACTAAACCCTATACATAACAGCTTTTCTTACATTATCTTATTACCCCCAATCCTTAGCTTTATATCCAGATTTATATTTATTCAAGAGTCCACAACAAACTTTACCTTTATATCGTGCTACTTTCTTTGCTAATGTTCTTCTGTATTTACTTCCTTTTTTCCAAGTTGTACTTTAATTTTGTTTACCTGTTTTTACTTTTTCTTGTTTCCAAGTTTTACTTATAAATTCTTTTAGTTTTTTTGCTTTGTTCCTCAAAAAATCTTCTTGTAACTCAAGTTGACCTTAATTATTTAAAACTGATCCCATGTTGTCACCTCCCTACATTAATAATTCCCATCTTAAGCTATACTAATGATCATTGACTTTGCTGCCCCTCCCCGCCCCCTCGCCTGCCCCCTGCTCTATATTAAGCAATTCCCTAAGAATCTTATCAAATTTGTTGTATCGACAAAATATCGAAATAAACTTGCAAAACAGATGTGTCTCAGCTGTTTGCAATTACATTCAGAAGTCAGTTGAGTGGCAAAAGAACCAAAAATTGTTGGCCAAAGATACAAATTAAAGGCGTTGCACAATTGCGTAACAACAAATGGGGAAAGAGAGGGGGGGGGGTGCACATATCGAGGAGGGAGAGAGCAATGGGGAAGCAGAAGCTGCTGCATGTGGCAACAAATGTGTTTCAGGTGCAGATGATCAACAGCAGCCGGAACTAAGCGATTTCCGTTCGTTGCTGACGTGCCCCTTCTACTTGCCCCTACCTATCAACTTGGCAGTTGCAACAGCAGCTGAAGAAGCGCCAACTTTATTGACAAACAACACGTGTGGTGTATGTGGCAGTGTGTGTGTGTGTGTGTGTGTGCGGGTGTGTGGGGCAGGCAATGGCAATCAATGTAATGTTTATGCTGACGCTAGCCTTGCCGCTTCCCGTGGCAGCCACAGTTGTACCTCTTTCTCCTCACCTTGGACCCAGTCAGTCAGCCGCAAATTGCTTTCAATTATGTTGCATGCTGCTCCCGTTTTTATGGCCCGTTTGCTGACGTGTCTCCGTTGCCTCGTTGCCAGTTGTTGTAGTAGTTGTGGCATGTTCGTGTTGATGATCTGTGCGACTGATCAACGTATTTATCTGGCAAGTTGCAACTGCAATTGTGGATTTCCAACTGACTGCGACTGCGTTCTCGACATCTCAACGTGGTGGCACCCCCCCCCCCCTCCCTGTTCTTCATCTCTGTTGCCTCTTTCGTTTTTATGGCTTTGATTTAAATCATCGGTTTCAGCATCAAAATGTTCCATTATGCCCGCCGCCGCCCAAGAATCACAGTAAATTGCTTACGGAAGTGTGCCACGCCCACTAAAGTGCCCCCTTTGCTGTCTCGATGAGATTGCAACTGAGACAAAGATCGAGAGATTGGAGATTGAGAATTTTTTCTTTTTTGGATTAAGTTACTCTTTCTCTCAACGCATCAACGTCATTAGCTTCGTGCAAATTTGTGCCTTTAAAAAACAAACTAAAGTGAAAATTATGTCAAACCTGTTGACTGAGCGAGAAAGAGACAGCCGTAGAAGGAGAGACAGAGACCGAGACAGAGCGAAAGATTGTTGGCAATCTTCTGCTTCTTGATATCCATCTGCTATCTGTGCACGGAATTGAGTAATTTGTTGCAAACACAATTAGATGCAACAGATTGTTGACTAAGTGACTGAAACGTTTACAGTTGAGTTCGAGTTGGAGTTTGAGTTTGTCGTTTGTGCCACATGAAGACATCGCCGTGGGGCGAGGCTGAGATTGAGGTTGATCTTTAACTTTAACTTAAGTGAAGATTGCCACAAACTTGGCAACAGTTGGACACGAACGACGAGCTGCTGACAACTTGAGCAGTTCAAATGAGTTCAGTGGGGGGATCTTGCCACAAACTTGTTGCCCCTCGTCACATTTCATAATTTTCAGGCAATTATGCGAAAATTGCGAAGCTCTCAAAACAAACAGACCTTGGGCCAAGTTAATGACATTGAATGGGGTCAGACTCCCAAAGCCAAACAAAGCCAACTAAAGTAAAGTAGAGTCAAGCATGCAAGCACATAAATATACATACATACATACTATACATACATACATATATGTATATATCTCGTATATAAGGTAGATAAGTACATTTAACTGGCCACGAAAGATTGCTGACAGCAATCTTCACTTGAGAATTGGATGCGGACGCGCCCTTCTCTCTCTCTCTCTCTTTCTCCCTCTGTCACTCTGTCTCTCTATCTACTCTCTGATGTGGTTGTGTGTCATTCTTCACTCTTGGCAGTCAGCAATCATATGATTGTTGTTGTTGCTGTTGTGCAGACCCTACAGCTGAGACATAATCTGTAGTCTAGGGTCCGACACTGGTGTGAATCGAGCAGAGCGAATTGATATCTTTATGTCTGGCTGATTATTCTCTGCAGTTTATAATTATATTTATATATATATATATATCTTGGGCTTCTTTTTTTAGCTTTCCATTGTAATTTACCTTTTGATTCACATTTCACAACCTGTTTGTTACCTTACAGACTTCTATTTGTAACTGAATCCGTTTTAAGCAGTTTTTACCCTCAGTTTCTTAGCACTTTCTTTTCTCCATTATTTCTATAATGTTCACTTTTTACATCATTAAATTTTTAGCCACATTAAACCCTTTTCGAGGGATCTTCTGTGTTTCATTAGCGATGGAATCGCATTAATCAAATCTCTTCCATTTTCCTTCTTTTAATACAATCTTTAAATACTCGTAATCACATTTGATCCACTAGGCATCTTATATTTTTTCTCAATTAAAAATTTATTTAGGAAACAAATGAATCTTTTTAACAATGGAAAGATAGAAGAAAAATGGTATAAAACACAACAGTACTTAATTATATTTAATTATATGCCCAAAATAAACTCAAAGTAAGTCAAACCCTTATAATATATATCTTCATTTTATTGGAATTTTGATAATTTGCATAATATATTTAGGTGCATCCAAAGAACATAAATAATTGCCATTTGCACCTTGTAAGTTATTTAATAGGAATATAATATCTAGTATCTCTATTCTAATTATTATTTAAATTCTAAATATCATTAAGAATGAGGAAAATAAAACTGCTCTTAATTTATTATATTTATTTCACATCGTAACAAAAGTTTCATCTAACTATTATATGATTTAAAGTATTAACTGATACGAAAATAAATAGAAAATTCTATTTAATTTTATTATTTTTTTAATGAACTTTATTCGAGTATGCTTTATTGCTTTGCTTTAAGCTCAACTCAAAGTAGAGCGCAGCAAACCGACGGCTACCTGAAATTTCTAAACAGCTTATAAGCTAAATCTGATAGAACAGCTCCGTCAACTCTCTATCTTCGAATCTCGTCCCCTCTTTCAATACCCGACAGTGTTAACTGACTATTCCCAACACGTGCACATCAAAATCCACGCTGTATAATTGGTTTGTCAGGCGTTCCGTAACCGGCTCACAGTTGTGCGATTGCGACTCTTGGCCAAAAGCCTCAAAAACCAACTTACAAAGCTGCTAAGTGAATTAAAATAATGATTATGCTGCTGTGTATGATGATGATGATGATGATAGTGGTGATGGTGATGATGATGGTGGTAATGGTAAGACAGCCTTAAGACCGAGACCGTGACTTTAGCTGTCTGGTCAGTTGGCCAGCTGTCTGTCTGTCTGTCTGTCCGTCTGCCTGGCAAGCTGATGATTCTATTTATTACATGTCTCGCAATTTGCAATTCCTCGTTTCTTTTTTTATTTTTTGTTGTGCGCTGCGTTTTAATTATTTGGCATGCCGTTAGTTTTAATAAAGTTGCTAACTGTGAAACGACGTGACTGGAAAATGTGCCTCGGCCGGCAAAATGAGCATTTAATTCACAGCGAAAGTGTCGGCCCCCAGGCAGAGACTCAGTCTCTGTCGCTGTCTCTGTCTCAGCGAGAGCATCAGTTTCAGCTACAGCCTCAGCTCCAGGTTCAGGTCTCCATGTCCAGACACATCTATCTGATTAAAATCTCAGCGAGAATTCACAGAAAAATTCTTACACGCAAGAGTCGCAAGTGCTAAGAGCCAAAGACAGCTGAAAAGTTGCTGCGTTAACACCCATATTTTCAGGTCCACATCCAAGTCCAGGTCCAGGTCCATTTCCAAGTCCAAGTGTAGAGAGCGCGTTTCATGCGAAATTTTATCACGCGAGGCATTTGCGATAAGCATCTGCATCTGCAATGAGGACTCTGATTCCGATGCTCAGATCGATGATCGTGGTGCACTGATAATAGCAACAACGCCCCACAACAAAACTAAACAAAGGTTTCAGTCTTATCGCCAGCTGGGCATCTGCAACAGGAGGAGAGGGAAGAGTAAACCGGAACAGTGTTGCCTTTTTAGCTGTTTTATAGCTAGACTTGTTTATTTTGTAATTGCAAAAACTAGAACAATTTAAAAAATGCTATTGCATAGTATAAAGCTATTTCTTCAGATTGCCAGAAAGCTTAAATAAATATAACATCGGTCAATTATATATTAAGGCATACAAAAAAGAAGAATATAATTGAGGTATTGCAATATCTTAACTCAGAAAATATTCATAAAATTAGATTGTTCTACGGTCAAATGCAATTTGCCAATTGAGACAATGCGACAAACGGAAGCTGACATATTTCAGCAGATTCTAAAATGAATGTCATTTTTAATAGCCCATATATAGTAAGTATCTTAATAGTACAATATAAATATTAATAATAATAATATAATACTATTCCCTTTTATTTATTTAGGCAATTTCTAGCTATTTATGTTGATAAATTGATCAATTTTAGCCCTTAATCTTCTGGCAACACTGTAGACATCGGCCTCCTTGAACGCATTCCAAAGCGCAGTGAAAACAGCTTCCAGGCGCTGGCGCACACCACAAGAAAGTGGGCGTGATGCTCTTGTAGGGAACTGGGTGCATGCAACAAGTGGCAAGTGTTTGCGCCAAGCGTTGATTGTTCTTATCGGCGGCGCGATCGATGCGGCCAGACTGCAGCTGCAACTGGCGTGAGTTGCATGCGTAGAGATACAGCCTAGAGATTGTTGTTGCTGTTGTTGCAGCAGCAGCAGCAGCGTCGAGAGTTGTTGCGTGTTGCTCGCCATCTCGAAATGTGCAACAAAAAAGTGCAAAAAAGCAAGTGATGAATGTCCGTGTTATGCGATCTAATGATCTAGAAATGAAGTTAATAAATCGTTTAACCAGCTGGCACAGCGCCAGCCAAGTAGATGCTGCCTCTTCCTTCCTGCCCCCTGCCACAGGTAAGTGCAACACTTTGCCGCTGCTCGTTTCCAGCCTGTTTGGCAGACCGACGACCACCATCAGCCAGAGTATCTCAAGATGAAGGCAATGATCGTAATTTGCATAACTACTGTGCTTATAACTCTGTACATAACAAATTACAACAATTTGGTCGGAGCACATACCAAAGAATCTCTGGAGAAAACGAGACGCTTAAGCAAATATTCTGGTTGCCGTAACGGTAACAAGGCCAATAACATGCCACAACTATTTGCCACACAGACACACACACATTACCTATTAACAAGAACAAGTCATTTACAAATCCACTTAACTTATTTGTTCTTCATTTATTTTTATTTAAAAATGTTGCTTAAATTACATAGTGAGGGGGTGGGGGGACTATTAAATATGAGATGCAACACAAATCTTGTTAATTTGTGCCACAATTAAGTCTAATATAAATAGGCAGTCATTTAGTGGTTGTGTATTTTGTGTATCAATGTGCAATCTATGGCTAAAGATTACCAATTACATATTTAAACTGCAAACAGAAAGAGAATACTATTAGTAAATGCATATAATATTTATTAATTTATCTTCAATATTTACCTAGTATGTAAAATATATTTAGAAACCCAGAAGGACACGCCCAAAAGAGCAACTGCAATTGAAAGAGAAGAAACTGTTTTAGTTACTTGGCAAATTATTGTAAACACAGTATTATTATTAAATAATAAACTCAGTTATTAAATTTCAATCAAATTATTTCATTAGTCTAACATATGTAAAAACATCATCGTGAAGTTTTCTAAATTAATCTTTATATATTAATTAATTTATTTCTTACCTTCTGTGCTTTATAAAGCGCGTCCACTTGAGAGTTACGCAATTCCCGAGTTGTTAATGGATCTGTAATTATTAAGAGGGAAATATATTAGTTTTATTCTAAATTCGCTTTATAAACTATTTAATTAAATGAATTTTCATTTCAGCAACAATCAATTTACACTAATCAAGGCATTTCATAGGTGTCCCAAGGTAAAAACTTAGCTCATCACAAAGAAAATTTAACTAATTAAATAAATTCAATTAAACTCACCTTATAAACTGAATACAAATGTTGTAAACGGTCGCTGCATATCCAAAAATGTAACTGCAAATTGAACAAAGCAGAATATAGATTAATAAATGTCCACAATCTTAAAACATGTTCCCCATTTGTTAATATTTTGTCAGTTGCTAAAAGTTTACACTAATCAAGGTACATTTCATAGGTGTCCCAAGGTAATTGCTATCTCATCACAGAATCTACAAATCCCGCCCAATTGATCCTCTGCTTACCTCTTTTAGAATGCATAGCGTGTGCGTATGTCTTCCAGTTTCTTGCAGATCTGATTTGGTGTTCGGAACATGTCGCCGGCAATGCTCTTCTGCTTCACTGCATCAATGGACAAATACTGCTCGCACAAGTCGCCGTCGAGGACATTCTTCACCGGGTAGTAGGAGCTGCGATAGCTGAGATGATCCCTACCGCACAGTGGCGGATTCTCATTGCGCATGTGCATCTCCAGGTGCTGGAAGAAGTCGTAATCCTCGCGACTGGTGAACGGCACAAAGGCTCCAACAGTGCCACTCAATGTGGAATAGATCAGAGCCTCTGATCCGCCAGGAATGAGCGTGGCCTTCTGCAGCGACATAATAATCTCGCCCACATGGAAGGAACAAATGTTCTCTGACTTCTGAGAGGCGCCAGACAAGAGGCCACGATCCCAAAGCGACTTGGTGCCCGTTGGATCTTCATCCACATCATCCGTCACCGAATGCGGCAGACGTTGAATGTTCAGGTTGCCAAACTTGTCTGCTATGGCAATGGTATCGTAATCCAGCAGCGTAGTTGCCGTCACCCAGCGAGGATGCGTGTCATCGGCGAATATGATGAGTTGATTCTCGGCGCGACGATAACGTAGAAAGAATACAGACTCCTGAACATCCGAGACATAGACACGATGGCCCATAGCTTGGATGTTGACAATCTGGTAGGGAATGTGTTTGTTCTCGCACTTGCGCAGCATCTTCTTCTTGCCCAGATCGTAGATACGCAACATCCGACCACATCCTGCCAACAATCGACCCTGAAAGCCACACAGTGCGCCAGGAATCTCGTCAATCTCTGTACGATGCAGAAACTCCAGACTACTGCAGGTTGTATCAATTTTGTAGACATCTATGCAACCGCCCTGGGATATACGAGGATTCAGCTGCAAGTCCTTGGCAATTCCCACTGCCAAATAGTAACGACCATCTGCTGCAATCGAGAATTTCAACAGCGCCATCGACATAATGGCCTCGTTCTGTGTCAACGGCACATTAAACATCGTTTGGCCTTGCATGGCGTCTAGGCAGCGTATCTGTGATGCCCACAGTCCCAATCCAGCCTTGGGTGCAGAGAACACATCCTCCGGCAACACCTCGTTGATAAATGCATTCGCCATTTCTCTGGCCAGCTCGCGTTCTTCGTCGCCTGCTGCACTGCGCATTTCCTCGGCCATTTGCTCCTTGCGTGCATTCTTCGTATCTTCGGTATAAGCATTGTGATCTGTCTCGGCAATCAGCATACGCCCCGTATCCGGATGTATGACAAACGCACGAGGCGTATACTGCAGCGGAAATGCCACCTGATTGAAGACAGCGCCAAGTTTCTCGAGTGCCAAGATACGCAGCGTATTCGTCGAAATTGCCACAATACCTTCACTACACTGCTCGCTGGAGAAGCCCGAGGCGTACTCCAGTGTCTCGTAGGACAGCGGCGTCAAATGGAATCGATTTTGATGGTAATACGACAGCCAAGTGCGACTCGACATGGCCAACACAGCCTCCGAGCCCTGCATCTTGATGCGGAACAGTTTCACCGGACGCGAGCCCAAGTAACGAGTTCGCGTGTCCGCCAAATCTCCCGACACGGGATCCAACACTGTGCGCAACAAGACACCATTGCTCAGTCCAATATTTAGATAGATGGTGCCTTTATTGTTGCCACCGCCGCGCTGGACAGGCACATCGTCATCCGCACCGCCCGCCGTTGTCGTGCTCTCCGTGTGTCCCATCTCGACCAGACACAACGACTCGGCGGGCGAGGGAAGAGCCTGCATTGAGCAAGGCGACAAGCAGTTATTCGGATCCAGGGAGAGAATGCGCACCGTGTTGTCAGCCAGACCGACTGCCAAGAACCAGGAACGCTGCTCGCCATCAGGCACTGTGCCCAGAGCCATGCACATGATCTCTGCCGGCATTTCCGAACGTTCCGTATACTCGTTCAACTCGCCAGTCTACAGATAATAACTACACATTAGTATTTTGTTGCCTTGTCAGATCAAAAAATGATTGTCTAATGAAAGCTCAGCACTGCAGGACACAAAGTGTCTCAACATGATTGTTCTTTTTCGTGTTTTTGTCATCAGAGCAATGTGGATGAGATATTTCTCTTTAGATGATCTAATATGTATGCTTACCGGATCCATTTCAAAGTAGACCAATTCACGACCCGAAAGCGTAATGACCACCTGACGTTGATTGACGGCGCATTTGGTAATGGATTTCTTGCCCGGCGCCTTCCATTCATTAACACGCTTATCGGAGCGTATATGACGAATACCATCTGGATAGACTTGGACCAGAGCATCATCGCCCAATGCGGCACAACACAGTGTGGGCGTTGTGCCCAGAAAACCACTGTCCGTTACTTCCTCAACGGTTTCACCAATACTCAGAACCAGCGTGGCATTAACGAAGGATACAATGATATAGGCATCGAACTCGTCTAAAAGTAGGAACACAACAACAAAGAAATTTGCCATCAGTAAAGAACTCTTCAAATTAAACTACATTTATAAAAGTCATTCTTGGCGACATTGAATAATCAGTTTATCAAATTGTAATCAATGGATATTCAGCTGAAACACGGTTGATAAAGAATCGCATCATGTTCAATGTCTATTCCTTAAGTTTAAAATAATATTTGGTAGTACACATATATGTAGTATCTGTTGACTTAAGAGCTGCAATAATGTTGCCTTACCTATCGCTTCACAAAAGACAAATATAAATTATAACAATTATACGAGAGTCAATTGTATAACTCTGTTTTTATATCTGTTCAATAGTCACACAACAAACAGTTGACTCGTCTGTGTTTAAGCGCCTGAAATAAGAGAGAACTGGTGGTTGATAACTTGTGGCTTTTGGATCGTATTTATATATAGGCATATGAACTTGGATTGTTGACAATTTCGGCAAAAGAACATTGTATTAACAAATTCGAGTACTTTTTCCGTAGGTATTTATTCGTTTATCAAGAAAAGTCTTCGATTAGTCAACAATCCTAGCATAATCTATATATAGTAGCAATATCATTCATTTATTGTTTAGCTTGGGGTATCGTGTTCTGTATCATCAATGCACCAGTTGAATTATTAGAAACATTTCATTGCTAACAACTTACAGTCTAAACTTAGTATTAAATATGCGCAAATAAGCATTATTTCGACTCACCATCGACACGTTTCTTGACAGTCCACACAGCATTTGGATTACCGGGCAGCTCAGAGACGGCCATCTCCGATACCTCCAGGCCATGACGCAGAACACGCAGTGTAGAACGTGGACCACGACCACAAAGCACATACAACTGTGGTGTGTCCTCATTCGCCAAGTCAGCCACCTGTGAGGTGACAATCGGTGCAAACGATGGCAACTCATCGACCAAGACGAGATTCTTCAATGCACGTGGAGCAAAGAAGAATGTCTCGCCCTCCTCTAGAGGCATGGCTGAACTGAATTCAGGCTCATCATCGTCATCGCCCAGATGTGCAATTTGATACAGATAACTGTAGACAAAGCGCAGATTAGTATAGCCCAAAAAAGATGCCCATAGCAGCTTTAACTTACTGGTTGCCAAATTCACTGGCGATAAAGAGAAAGCCAGTCTTCAATACACACATTGCCGTCGCTGGCGGCACTGTATCAAAGTACTTGAGCTTAATCTCCGACACCACATCGTCATCGGTCTCCAGAGTGATCTTAAAGATATCACCCTGCTCCGTTTGCAGCAGAAAGAAGTACATGCTCTTGGTGCGATGTGTTGCAGAGCATATAAAGATCATGCCACGTTCCGGATCATCCAGATCATTGCGACGACGCGGAATGGGACAACGTATGTCGTGCTGATCACCCAGATTCTTATACGTCAGATAGTTCTCCGAACAAATGAGCACACCCGAAGGTCCGTCATTGCCACCGGGCACAGAAACCAAAAAGTTTGCGTGCTCTTCCAGTGGTTCAGAGTATTTGCGCACTACGTGATTCAAGCCTAGATCCAGCTCGTAAAACGTCAGCGTTTGTTGTGTACGCTGCGCGGCATCACCTGCAAATTAACAATTATAAATTGATTAGTATTACATTCAAGCAAAGACATAGAAATGTAATAAAATACAGTTGTTGATTTAATAATTCTTTAAATTGTTAAACCACCAAGAGTATTTTTTATATTTGCAAAACAATGTTTGAATTTGGTATTTTTTTTAAACAATTACTTGACTAACTGTGTGCATATATTTAAATGGAATGTGAGCCACAAATCAGTGAAGTGTTGCTTGGCAATTACAGCAACACCAATGGTTCAGTGGTCGCATTTATCTAGCGCTCAATGTCAAAAGTATTCCTGCTGTATTAACCACAGTCACTGGTCTAATGGCGCCAATAATAAGATATTACAGTGGAATGATGTGATCTTACCTGATGGATCCAAGTCGGCCTCCTCATAGTCGATTTCCAGACATGCAAACATGGGATTATCAAAGCCAACATCCACACCAACCATGTGGTAAGTCAGAGTGTTCGACTTGTGTGCTTCCAGTGGTGAAGATATGGTGAGTCGTGCCTGCGTATCGCGATTCATGATGTAAGCCAGTTTCTGCTTTTCAACGGCTCCAATCATTACAGCACGACCCTTGGGATCAATGGCAAAGTATTGACCTGGCACAATGCGGCGACAGCCAGACTTGCCAAAGGTCTCCTGGTGCACTTTCTCCAGCGCATTCTTGCTGGGAATATACTCCAGTATAACAATGCGGCCAGAGTCTGAACCCACAACGATATAATCTAAGAATAAGAATGAGAGTCTAATTATAGACAAAGCAGGTAGAGGTGAAAAATCGTGTACAGTTTGATTTGAGGTTAGAATCGATTTGTAACTCGAAGTTTCAGTTCGCCATACCATGTGGTTAAGGGTCATGGCAAATGCGACGCCAAGTTAAATTGTTATCGCACATAGACACATTCAATTAGGTCAAACTGGGGACAACCACAAAGAGAGTTGCCTCAATTGGGTTTCGTGCGTGAAATATCTAATCTAATCTAGTTTATAATAAAATAAATAATGAACCAACCTTTTGTGCCGCCAGTCAAACGAAAAGCCATTAGCGCACGTATGCAACCAAAGATTTCCGTCGACATCAGCGTGTGGACTTTGCCGGTATTCGGATCGGGCCGCAGCAGTTCCAGCGACTTGCCACGTGACAACAGCACCTCCTGCTGCTTGCCACCCGAAAAGTTGCCGTGCACCGCGTGCGTGACGCCGGTGCCCTTTTGCAGCGTCAAATTATACAAGTACATGTTGAAGCTGCGCTACTTCAACCCAACACAATTGCACTGTAAGAACAATTTTAAAATTAGTTGAGGTTAGAAACGACACCACTCTATTATGCATATAGAAAAAATATATATTTTTAATAAACTTGTACTACTTCAGAATTCCAAGGCCACAGTAATGATAGTCGTGTCGCCTAACGATGCTAAGTAAGCAGCATTTAGTTTTTAATTTAGCACGTTTCAATTGCGACCAAACAGCAGACATTTCTGCTTTTCTGGAGATACATCGTGCAAAGCAAACACTATAATAATGTTAAATTCAACTAGTTTAGCGCTTAGATAATTACCTTTTACTATTTTATTCAATGAATTGACACATTTTAATAATGATGCGTTTAGATTTAACTTTTTTCACATCAAACGAGGCGGCGTCATTTTCAGAGCTGCCGCTTGGCTTGACCGGTGAAGAAAAAGTGGATGGAATAAAATGCGGGAGGCATTTGACACAAGTCGAAGCAGAGTTGCTATTCCTGTACCGTCAATTTAATTTTATGGCAGCCCTGAACTATAAGTTAACTTTTCAATTCTAACGATTGTATATATTTCTATCGATAGCAGAATACAAAACATTTTATTCGATATGTCGATAGCACAACCGATAGTTTTGCAACACTACCCTAAACAATGAGCTGGCCGATGACAGCAAGAGAAATAAATATATAGAAAAGTTTGACTTCTGAAGTCCAGCAGGTGGAAATGGAGTCGGAGAATAGTTTATATGACGAAGCCAACGATAAAATCAGACTCGGCGATGAATTAACGAAAGCATTGGTCGAGTTCGAGGGTATTGCTGGTGTTGCCAAAGTGCAAAGAAAAATCCAACAGGAACTCAAATTCTTGGAAAAGGTCTGATTGGTCCATCAATAGAGAAAGTGACTAATTGTTTTAATTTGCAGGTTATACGTACCAAAACATTAAAGGAAAATCATATAACCAGCAGCAATTTTGTCAATTATGAATTTCTCATAAAAACACTGCGATTGCAACAGGGAGTCGTGGACATAAATGCAGTATTTCCGCTCGAATCGCGTGACAATCCTCTGCGTGTCGACATTGTGGCAAATAACGGTCTAAAGTGGATTAAGGTAATAGCACGCAATTCCAGATCCATCGAGGACGCTGCTAAAGGATGCGTGAGCTTTGGTGCACGCAGCGTTCTAGACCAAGCAGAGGACTATTTGGAGGCCAGCGAGTTGCACTACTGCATGTTCCAACGTCCCAAGGTAAATTCCAACAAAAATTTCGATTAGCTTTTGTTTATGACAATGCAATTCCCTTCCAGATTGTCTTTTATTTCTCTAACAAAATTGATAGTTCACTACACGATGAGCTTAAGGAAATGGGCGTGCAAACGGCATCTCTAGAAGAACCCGATCTGGATGTGGATCAGTATGCCACAACGTCGGAAGAACTGAACTTGGATGTGACCACAATGCTGGCGTATTGTAGCGCACTCACAAACGGTCGCTGCAATTGGGTGTTCAAGGAGCCTCTGTTAACTGAACAGGCCGAAAAGGAGCGTGAAATTCCAGTTAAGCCAATGATTGAGAAAATCCTCCAAGGCAAGCGGCTGGTCTGCTGCCAATTGGCCTATGATGCTTTTCAAAATATTCTGACGGTATTGGGCGGACCTCATGAGCGGGAAATTGCTGCCGAGTTTTTGAAAGACGTTACGGTTTATCCAAATGTTGATACGATACCTGCAGAGTTCTCAAATATACGTTTTACGGCCAATGTCAATGAGCGTAGCTTAAAGATATTTAGCTTCGGTATGGAACGTAAAATATTCACAGTAACATCGAACAAGGCATTTGTGCGTTCAGCAAAAATGCAGGTACGTTTTTACACTTTGAATTGAAGTCTTCAACAATTATTTAACTTCTCTCTTTTTAGGGCATTAACGTGCCAGTGTTTGTACACGCATCTCGAGCACTCACTGAAAATAAAGAGGCTACTGCTAAGCCGCTGTAGAAATAGTATTTTTTTTTGGCAAACTGTTACCTTTTAAATAAATATACATGTATTTAATACATAATAGCTAAAGTTGCATTTGTTTTTTTAAATATGCCGCCTCGATAATTGGTAAACTAAAGTTATCGATAATCAGCTGTGTGGAAGAGTTGTCAAGCAGCTGCCGTACTGCGCAGGTAAACAAAAACAGAACAAGTGAAAACATGGATTGTGCTCCGCTTAATTTGGTAAATGGAAAAATTAAATATATACTTTTTATTTTATTTAATGGAGTTGTTACTTTTGCAGGCACATTTTCATGAGCGTCGCTCGGAGCGTTTTATACGTCATCATCGCTACGAGGAGGCTATCAAGGCGTTAGAAACTTCGCTGCTTTATTTGCAGGATGCATATAAGAATGTGCAGCTGCCCAAATCGAAGGAGGTGCTGGACACATTGACGCTGGACTTTCAACGAAAGCTGCGTCAAATCGAAATGCGGAAAACACAACACGGACTCACAAAGATGAAGGACTTTGTGCAACTTAAGGAAACTAGTCCCATGTTGCCGCTGCGACCGGAACACGGCGTCGGATCCGCGCAATCCGTTGCCAAGGCTATCGACAAGACCGTACAGGATTTTGATGCAAAGTTCATATCCACTGTGGAGCGAAAGCCGGCAACACCTGCTTTGGTTGAGCTCAAAGTGGAAACGATGATCAAGAGCGATCCGCAGGCGGATAGTCAAGAATTCCAAGGACATTCCTCGCTAGAGCGAAGCTCAGAAAGTGATATGCCATCTTTGACGCCACTGGAACTTCCTTCGTTCGATTATACACTGTTCACCAGCTCCTCGGCGCCGTCGTTGGCCAGTTACACTGGATTAGCTGAAAGTTTTCAAAAGTAGTGATATTTAAATTAAAACAGCAGTTTAGTATTTATGTTATGCTACAAGAGTTTTATTTGGCCAGCAAACCCTTTAAGAGATCGTCCATGTCTGTCTCGGTTTCTACATTCTTGAGTAGCAATAAAACCTGCGCCTCCATCTCGCACATGATCTCCGGCTTTTGGTAAGTAATGATCAGTGTGTTGAACTGATGATGTGTGCTTATATTAGCTTGAATCGGCGGCATGCCACAGCGATCCAGATCAGGTACAGGAATAACCTTATAGTACTTCTTGTTTGTTGTGCGCACAACAATCGCGTGCATCTCGGGTTCAGCACGGACACTGTACACATCTAGTGGATATGGCAGATTGCGTATACGCCACTCTATGTTCTTCTTGGTCACTCGTTTGGTTAGCAACGGATTTGTGTTGCTCTCGCGCACAGTGAATTCAGATGATCCCGTCATGTTATCTGCATCGCCACCAGCACCGCCAGCAGCTGAGTTTCCACTGCCGCCCCAATTCAGTTGGCGTGGCTCCTCGCCAAGCTCTATTTCCCACTCCGGCTCGCCCATTAGCTGCTTGCATTTGCGCCAGGCGCGTCTCTGCACAATTCCCGTGTCCATGTTGTATTCCTCGGCCATTTGGCGGCCGTCGGGAAACTTGTAAAGCACTTTGCGCAATTTTCCGCTGATCATTGAATTCTTCTCAGCGGATTGCAAATAATTTAACCAATTTTGATAGGACATTTTTTCGTTAGCAGTGTGCAAGCTTGGAAACAATTAAAACTGAATTTGATCGATGGCGCAAAAGCACATTTCGTTTTGCTTGGCAACCAGGGTTGTGTCAGGTGTCAGCTGTTTGCTTTTGTTTACAAGCTTATTTCGGGGGCTGCCAACTCGTTGCAATTTGTGTCAAAAAACTTCTCGGCAAAGTTGACGTGGCCGCCAGTGACCGCATAAAAAGTACGCATATTTCATCACTTGCAGCTGTATATTAATTGGTGTTGCTATTTAAAGTAAGTCGAATCACGGTTCTAGTTTATAAATAGCCGCACAGCCCAACGATACGTGTGCATTTTATACTAATTCTTGCAAATCAAAATTCTTTGCAGAGCCATAAACGAAATAATAGCAATAAGAAAAGTCGAAAAAATACCTTAAAGTTATTACATTAAAAAAGTTGCGAAAATGAGTCTGGTGTGGACTTTGATCGCCACTTTTCTGTACGCAGAAATTATAGTGGTTTTGCTGTTGGTGCTGCCCGTGGCCAGTCCGTACAAATGGAGCCGTTTCTTCAAATCCAAATTCCTGGCCATGTTGGCAAAGCAGGCGCATCTCTACTTCTTTCTCATTATGGGTGTATTGGTGCTGTTCCTGCTGGAGGCAATTCGTGAAATGCGCAAGTATTCCAGCCACGAGAACAGTGGCGAGGTTCATCTGAATGTGGAGATGCAGCACAGTATGCGTCTGTTCCGTGCTCAGCGCAACTTTTACATTTCCGGCTTTGCGATTTTCCTTGTGTTGGTAATTCGCCGTCTGGTCACACTGATTTCGGCACAGGCAAGTCTGCTCGCCCAGAGTGAGGCATCCATGAAGCAGGCTCAGAGCGCCACCGACGCTGCACGTTCCCTGATGTCCGTGAAGAAGACAGACACGGCAAAGGAGGCTACCGAGGATACGACACTAAATGAGGTAAGTCAACGTCCACAGTTGGCGTTTCGAGTTGTTGCACAGCGTCCTCCAGCCCAGGCATGTTTAAAGAGCTTCGCAAATTCCACGATCCATCTAACAACCTTAGATCGTTAGCTACTACCAGCTGTACAAAAGCGTATGATTTATTATTCTACCCACATGGCAAGTGTTGGGCGTAAATATCGAAAGATACCCAATAAACCTAACGTAAACTCTTTAAACAGTTGTTATGCCTGCGGAAACGTGTGCAGGGACTCACCGCCAGAGTATCCTAAGCATTCGTAAACACACATTATCCAAATATCACGACACACAAAACAAAAATATTGAAAACAAGCCGACACTCGTTTTACAGCTCAACAAGCTGCGGGAACGCGTCCAGGAGCTGACCGCCGACTTGAATCGCGAGAAGAAGGACAAGGAGGCAGTCAAGTCGCAGGCCGAGAGCATTAATCGCGAATACGATCGCCTGACCGAGGAGTACAGCAAGCTGCAGAAACAGATCACCATTGGAGCAGCTGCTGGCGGCACAAAGGATGATTAAACGAGGCGCTCAATGGGGAGCAAAAATAAATATTTATAATATAAAATGATAAGACTTAAACTTGGCGGTGGGGGCAAAGGCAGCAAATGAAAATCTTAAAGATTAAAAAAGCAGATTATAAATTATCAAATTGCAAACAACAAACATTAAAAACTTTATTCATATTGATAACATTCTACTGTTAATTCTCTCACGTCTCGAGTTGTATTTTGTACACTATATGCTTTATAATTCTTAAATGTTACATTTTGTTTGCCGTAGCCAGAAATATTTATTTGTTGGCAACTCAATAAATAACTCCATAACTTATTAATAAACGAAATACAATTTTCGAATGATTTATACTTAATCCACATCATGCTTAAAGTTTATCAAATATCTATGACGTCATTTTCTGCTGTTATCGCTTACTCAAACCAGAAACTAACTGAGAAACTTGCCGTGTCGGAGCGTACATAATGCCACCACTTTGGCGGTAAATATAAACAATCGCCGGGTTGCAGTAACAGCTCATAAAAGTGAACTCTGCTCAGCAATGGAAAGCGTTCAAAGTCCGGATTTGCTGCATCAATTTGCGATGTATTCGCCAGGAACTCGCTTTCGTGTGCATAAAGATTCTCTGTATCCGTCGGTGCTGCCAGTATAATCCTTTTGCTGCCAAAGACTTGACACAGCAAATTATGTTTTGGATCTGTATGCATGGGTGATATAGTGTGCTTTGGTCCCAGCCAGGCTTTAATGTCCACAGGAACTGTGCTATCGACGGATACGCTGCAGTAATCCGGCACACAGATGTCCGCCTTTAGTGCTGGAATTTGAGCAAAGAGCTCGTGTTGCGCCAGATACTCAACTTCGAGATCTGCAGTCTGATTGCCTTCGCCAAACTGCCTGTACAGAAAGTCACGCAACTTAACCAGCTGCTGAGACCACTCATCGCTGGCGTAGTTAGAACCAATCTCGATGGGTACAGTGCGATTGCCGGCCACCTTCAGCAGATAATTCAAATCGCGCCATTTGCTCAAAGCGGGCCAATGATTAATCGTATTGAGCAATAACGTTGGCTGCAGTGCCTCATAGCAGCTGACACGGAAATCTGTAATGCTTGGCGCATCCAATTGAGGTATATCACAACGGAACAACACACGTCGCTGCACAGCATCCAAAATGGGCAACGGCCTGGGGTTGTTCTCTGTGACATCCACATCCAAGTGCTTCATCAGCGCAGCTTGCAATTCATCGCACTTCTCATACAGATTATCCGTGCAGCCAAGTAGCTGTGCTTCATCCAGAATGGCACTGCATTGTTCACGTTGCTCTAAGTTGGAGTTTTCCAGCAGCAGAAAGAATATCTACTGAAAATAGTTGAAATCTAATTAGTTGTTAATTATTATATGGTATATTACATTTGCTGAAAGTATGTAACAGGCGTAACTAGGCGTGCCCGACCCTATAAACTATAAATAGTATATATATTGTTTATAGCTTGACACTAAATAGATAAATAAATATTCTTGATCTGCATCAACAGATCCGAGTGAGCATGGCCATGTCTACCCGTCCTGTCGTCTTGTTTATAAAATAATCAACTTATCACCTTGAAATAACAGCCAAGTGCATAGATTCTGCGTATTGTCGGGGACACGCAGCTAAAGTGTCCACTATGTATCCGCTCCCAGTTCTTGTCCACCAAAGATTCTACTAGATACGCAACTTCCTCCTCTTCATCCATTTCCCTTTTGCTTTCCGACTGCAGCTTCTTAAAGTGATCTGCAGCGCGTTTAAGTATGTAACGTGCTTCGACTTCATTCTCCAACAGATTTGCAATGTGCTCAAAATGTGGCAGTAATTTGGCGAGCTGCAATAAAGACGCCTCGACTGTAAGCATTCCCAGCTAAAAAGATTGTTTTACTCTATTTAAAACTCAGCCAGCTGATCGCACTTTAGTGCTGTAAAATGGTTATTTGTGTAGTGCTCTTCAGCGCTCCATTAAATACTATGTTGGTATTTATAAATTGATATTTTAGCATCTGCTAAAATTGGTCACACTGCACGCCGGCTAAAAACGAAATACAACGTTGTTCCGTCAAATTTTTAATGGAACCAAGCAACAAAAAAGCCAAAATGGTTAACAACAAATTTAAGCACAACAAGAAGAAGTACTACCAGCAAAGCAAAAAGCAGGTACTGCAGGTTGGCCAGCGCGGTTTCCTTGCCACATGCAACATGAATGAAAAAGCATGTGTGCGCGAATGTTACAATTTATTAAACCGCTACGCCGACGAATTGTACGGACCGGAGACCCAGGAGCCGGTCAAGCAACCGGAAGGTGAAGGCAACGCCAATAAAGATGACAGCGGTACCGACAGCGACAGTGACATGGACGCGGCAATTGCCAAATGCAAGGAAGCGTTTAATCAGCGCAAAGTTCGCTTCCAAAACGTAGAGACAGGCACCACAAATTGTTTGTTCATTCGCACACAACTTGACGATCCCGTTGGACTGGGCAAGCACATAGTCAATGACATTTCCGTCACCGGCAAGGCCATGTCACGTTTTATACTGCGCCTGGTGCCCATCGAAGCCGTCTGCCGGGCCAATATGCCGGATATAATCAATGCAGCGGGTGCATTGTTCGACAAATACTTTCTGAAGGAAGCCACCACCTATGGCATCATCTTCAATCATCGCTACAATCAACAGATCAAAAGAGATCACATTATCAAAGAACTAGCAGAGCTGGTCAATTCCAAGAACATGGGAAACAAGGTGGATCTGCAGCACGCCAAGAAGTCAATCATTGTGGAGGTGCTGAGAGGTTGGTGTCTGCTTAGCGTCATTGACAATTACCTGGATTGTAAAAAATACAACTTATCCGAACTGGCAAATCCGGGCGGACAGAAGACAAATGGTGAAGGCGGAAACAAGTTGGATAAATCTGCAGAGCAAAAAGCTGATGATGATAAATCCGCCGAACAGAAGGCTGATGAGGTGGAAACTACCGAGCAGAAAGCTGATGAGGTGGAAACTGCCGAACAGAAAGCTGATGAGGAAACTGCCAAAAATCCCAGGAAAACTGTTGAACCTGTTGTAACCGCTGAGAACTGAATAAAATTTACTATAAATTTTGTTTAATTGCTTGTGTTTTTCTTATTCCATAAACATTTACGCTTAGTGGCTAACTTTGGAGTGTGTCTGTGTGATGCACCGTTTACATATCCATATCCTCTGCCATGTCATGTCCTGTTTCCTTTCTACAACTAAATTTGATTTTGACTAGAGCATTTTAAGCACTGCGCTTTAGCAGCAGCTTTACAGTGCCGGCTATTTTCTCGTACGCCATAAACATCAGCGCCGCCGTCAGTACAGTCTGCAGAATCTTTGCCTCCAGGCCACGGAATAGACCAGCGATGCCCTGATGCTGCAGTATGCTAACCATCAGTTCCATCATGCTTGGCGTCTTGTTCTTGCCCGCCTGCTGGGAGGTCGAGGGTCCGTTTGATGTCTCGTTGGTGCGATGACGCTGCTTGGTCTGCACCAGCTGCAGTGGATAGGTCAGCACCGTGGCAAATGCCTTGGCAATGGCACCAATCACAAAGAAACCCAAGCTGTTGATTTCACCACCCGTAAATGTCATAATGTTACGCTTCAGTAGTTCGTACATCATGAACTGTAACGCCGGATTCGATACCAACATGAGGGAGGGAATTGTGCCGGCCCACAAGCCGGTCAAACCCTCAGTCTGGGCCACATACTTGAGTCCCTGCAGCAGACTCTTGTAGTGCTTATTGACATCGTCGGAGGTGCCGGCCACATTGCGCATGCGTAATCGCGTATTAACCACCCAAAACGGCGTCGTAGTAAATACATTGATGATGCCCGCTATGCTGCCCAGCAACAGATCCTTGAAGGCACTCTGCTGACCACGGGCGCCATTCGAGGCGACCATTTTGAGGGCATGGAATGTGTAGAAATAGACGAAGTTCGAGATGCACAAGCTCTGCAGCACGGGGCCGAGTCCACGATACAGCGACTGAAATCCCTCGCCAAGCACAATCTCTTTGATTACCTGCTTCGTGCTGCGCACTTCGCCGCTTTCCTCCACTGCAAAAAAAAAAAATAAAATTGGATTAGTATGCGCTATCAAATTTTATATCAAATTAAAAACCAATGGAATTTGAACTCGTTCTACGTTTATATCTGTGTCTTATCGCATTGAGGAATTTAAAAACTTACATTGCAAGCGGGAGCGAACTGTGTCCAGGGGGTAGAAGGTGCTCATGGCTATGCAGCCGCCCTGTCCAAATATATTCAATTACATATTGGAATTTGAACTTTAACCCCATGTTTCAGTTTGGATACTTACGGCTGCGCCAGAGACGGCATGCACCCAGTTTTGATAGCTAAACACTTGACTAAGTTTCGATTGTGCTACCATTTTGTTGCTATTTATTTTTTACGGCTGCGATTCACAACGAACTGCAGGGCACGTCTAGTGGCGTCTTTGGACAGCTGTTGACTGATTAAATGAAAGACCGACCGTCCGACCGGCTAAATTAAAAATCGACGACCACTTTACACGCGCTAGTCGCCAGATTAGATTAAGGCAACTTCACAGCGCAATTTGTGAGTTAAGCTCGGCCTCGCTGCCACTTTATTTGTTTTGCTGGCCACTTCGTTGAACACTTCTAATTGGATTTGTTCACTCAATGACTAATAGCAAGATGTGTGCATTAAACAACGTTAGTGCTTCCAACAATGTTTTGCTGATGTTTATTTTTTATTTCAGCGAGAGCGGTTTTCAGTGTTGGAAAGCGACGACTGAAGGTGCTAAATAAGTGCTGCTATTCAGTGTTGCCAGAACAGCCTTTTCTCGTCAAAGGACAGCCGGCAGCGGAAATTTTGACATTTTCAAAACTCTATTCAGTTTTGTTTCCACTATCTTTAACTTAACAAAAACATATAAACAAATTTGCATAATAGTATATTAGCATAATAGTATATTGTATTACAATCCGTCGCAATGTCACAACCGAAAAATTAAAGGCTGAAGGATTTTAGCAAAGAAATAAGTAAGCTTTAGAGCGAAACGACAATTATCATATAAAATCATTTTTATTAACTTCGAGAATTGCTTTAATTAAAAATTTATAATACATAATGTTATTAAACATAAAATAAAACAATCGTTTTTCCAGTTTATTAGATATGGCTTTTTTACTTTTTACAACGCCAACAGCGTTTATTCCTTTTTAAAATATGGCAACACTGCTGCTAATGGAAATGTGACTTCTCCTGTGTTGGAAACTGCAAAAGGCCGCCAGCATTTTAAATTTAAAAATATTTATACATTTATTTAGCTTAGATTTTAGATTTTAGGTAATTACAGTTAAATAAAATTTCGTTGTGTACACTAAAGCAACTGATCGATAAGGCACTTCTCCCGTCGCGGCTCCAGACGTGGCTTTTTCATAAAATTAACTCCCGTTTCGCTGCTGCTGTTCAACAAATCAGCTGCCTTGCGTTTTTGATTCTGCAATTCAATTAGTTATAATTAAGGGTATATTAAAAAAGGACGACTTTAACTACAATAAACTTAATTATTTAAACTGCTTTGAAGATATACTTTAACTTACCTCATGTTCCTCCTCGGTGAGCGTGGCAAAGACAAAGTTCTTGGCTTTAACGGTCTTTACGGAAACAGTGCCCGCTGTTCCGTCCACATCGCCAGCAGCACCTTTGGTCAGGCCAGCTAACTTGGTCAGCGTTTCCTTGTCACGTACCAGAAAGGAACCACGCACCGCCTGCTGTTGTGTTGGGTTAACGCTCTTTGAGATCAGAAACGGCGAACTCTTCTTTAACTCCACGGTTGTCTTCTTTGCTGTAATAATGTTGAATTTACGCACTGCGCCGCCAGCTGAATTGGTGTTGGCCACAGTTGTTGACAGAGGAGAAGCGCCTCCAGTTGTCTCCTGTAAACATACATGTTTGTTACTTAACTGCAACAGGAAATGCAACAAGTAGCATCTTAAGTTACCCCCTTCAGCCCCTTCTCCAGCAGCAATTGCTCCCGTTCGTAGCGAATCTTGCGCCACAGATGCTCGTTCTCTTCATCTCCGCTGCCCTCGTTGGCATCGCCATCCGCATTTTCCTGACGAGAAACATCTAAGCTGAAAGCCGCACCGTTTTCAGCATTCTTCCAGCGAAACTGGCGTTGGCGGACAGCGCCTTCTTCATCCTCGAAGAGCATCTCCTGAATCTTGCGCACTTCTCGTATATCCTGGTCCAACATCTTGCGGCTGTAGAAATTAGATTAGTAATTTTAATTTATACATTTCTTATTTCTCTACTCACGCATGAATCTGTCCCAATTCATGACGCAACTTCTCCTTGTCGAAATCATCTTCGTCGCCCAACTCAATGTCATATCTGTCCATGTTTTTCTCATCCTCATCAGCTGATCCCCATTCCGATTCCGACAACTCCGCTTCCTTATCCACAAAGTTTGCTGCGCGTAATTTACGATCCTTTTTCGTCATTTGTACTACAACTTCATTCTCCTCGGAGTCGTAGTCAACGAAAGATTCGGGCACTTCCTCTGCTGGCTCCTCTTCTCCTTCGCTCTCCAGTTGCTCCTCCTCCTCCTCTGCGGAATCTTCATCGCTTTCTTCATCGTCAGAGAATCCCAATTTCGCCTTCTTCTTCTGCCGCTTCTTGGTCAATTTCTTCTGTCGTGGTTTCTCTTGCTCTAACTCTTTTGCAGGCTCATCTTCGCTGGATATGATCTTATTGGTTGCCGGTTCCGGCAACGGCAACGAGGTTTTCTGTGTTTTAAAGCTGCCGGAGCACAGTGCCTCCAGTTCATCTGGTGCTTGACTGTCAGACGGTGCTTGTGTTATCGGTATTTGACTGATGAGAGCTCCAACCGTAGGTGCCGCCGACGATACTTCGGATTGTGTGAATCTGCCGGAACACAGACCGAGCAATTCATTCTCCTCGTCGCTGGCCGTACGTTCAATCTCTGTATCGAACAGTTTGTGGGCAGACAATTGCAGCTGCGTGGCCGTAATTGGAGCTGTCTTGTTTAGCTTGGGAGTCTGCAACAAATCGACGTCTTCCTCGTCGGAATTGTCGTCCTGGAATGCACGTATAATACGATTCTTACGCTTGCCTGTCTGCGTACTTTCTTCTGTCTCGCTTTCTTCATCACTGTCGCTGCTGCTTGTTGCTTCCTCATCCTTTGCTTCTGCTTCCGGCTCGGCATCGGCTTCAAGCTCTGTTTCACCAGCGGATTCAACTTCTTCGCCTGCTGCTTCTTCATCATTTTCAGCTGCTTGTTCGATTTCCTCATCAACAATTTCCTCATCATCATTGATAATCACTTGACTCTTGGCTGGCTTCTCATCTGGCTCATATTCTTCATCTATATCCATTTCCTCGTCTTCATCTTCCTGCTCCATTTCTTCGGCTTGTTTCTTGCGCATATCTTCCATACGTTTCTTGGTAATTATAGCTTTCAGATGCTCCTGCATTTTTATGTATGCAGCGCCTGGTTTTTGCTCCGCGACAGGCTCCTCCTCATGCAGATGTATGCTGACTTTTGATAGCTCCAATTTGCCATGCGAAGTGGTCAAAATGCTGTATAAGAGAGTTAAGGTTAATAAATGGAAACTGAATAAATCGATGCTTCAGTCCTCTACTCACTTGACCGTCTCTGTAGTCTTGTGCTTCTTGGCTTCACGTGTCTTCATCATGCGCTGCAGCAAATCGTCTACGCCAGTCGGTTTCTTGGCAAACATATCGCCAGTTTCCAGATCAATAACCATGTTCGCATCTCCCTTCAAAGACGGACTTACATCGCAGCTCTTCTCATCCCGCAGGCGTCGTATAGCTTCGCTAATCCGTGGCGTGGCGGGTTTCGAGGGCGGCGTTATGTTCAGTGTGCTTAAATCAAGTTTTGGCAATTCCACAACTTCGGTTACTAGCATCGTTTTGCTGGGCGACATTGCCTCGATAATAAGTTGAGTTTCTGGTACGCCCTCAGCCTCAACATCAACGGAGTCTGTTTCATTTTCATTTTCAACTACAAGATCCAGCTCAGTCTCTGGAACGGCTGAAGAGTCTTCAACTTCAGCTGTTGCTTGCTTTGTTAGCTCTTCGCTTTCTGTTACTATATCCAGCACACCTGGATTATCTTTCATTTCCATGGGCTCATCCTCTGCCTCGTCATCTTCTTCGTGCTCTGATTCAGATTTGAAAAACTCTGTTGCCTCCTTGGCGCGTTCCTCCATCAGCTTGCTGTAGAAATATAATATTATTAGTTACGATTACTTGGTTGCTCAAGTTGGTAAACAAATTACGCATATGCCTGCAACTCCTCGCTATTCATACGCAGCGCCATCGATCGTCTTGGCTCTTTCTTGGCGGGCATGGGACTGCCCCCGGCCATGGCCACTGCCAGCGGCTTGTTGATGGTGCGTCGACTGAGAAACTCCTTCAGCGTGCGCGGCTTGGGCTGATGATAAGGTACGCTGATGTGTGCCTCACGTTGCAGCCGCTGTTGTTCGCTCTGTATTGTCTGCATTGCGTCCAGCGCTTTCTTTGCCGTGGCCTACAAATAAATAAAGAATTTGGTGTAGTTGCAACAACTAATGGCAGATAGCTGATGAACAAATTTGAGTTATTTGTTTACTTACTCGCATGGGTTTTGATTTGCTGGACTTTTCCTTAGGCGCATCATTCTGTTCCTGCTGCTCCATTGGTTCCTCTTCATTGCTGCGCTCTGACTCGGATTCGGAGTCAACAATTCCTTTAAGTTTACTTTTTGTATCTTTGTTAATTGATTCTTCATCGCTGGACGGCGCGCTGTTCTCTTCATCACTGTCCATTTGGCGATGCTTTATCTTTTTTTGTTTCTTGCTCTTCTTCTGCTTTGTGGGAGTTCTACGCTGTTTATCCTTTTGCTGTTCCACTTGTAGTTCCTCCTCGCTGTCCGTATCGATAATTGCGGATATCTTCTTTTTGGACTTGGGCTTATGATTTTCTTCTTCGTCCTCTCCAGTTTTTGTCTCTGAGTCTTTTTTGTCTTCCGCTTTTTCCTCGTCGCTTTCAGAGTCAATAATTGCAGATATCTTCTTTTTGGACTTGGGCTTAGACTTTACATCATGCTCTTGCTCCTTATCCTCCTCCATTTTTGTTTCTTTAGCTGCTTTCGCTGGCTCTTCCTCACTTTCGGAGTCAATAATTGCGGATATATTCTTTTTGGACTTGGGCTTAGACTTTACATCATGATCTTGCTGTTCATCCTCCTTCGTTTTTGTTGCTGCCGCAGAAGTTTCTTTAGCTTTCGCTTGCTCCTCCTCAGATTCAGAGTCGATAATTGCAGCTATTTTCTTTTTGGATTTGGTCTTGGACTTCCCCTCTGTATCCTGTATCTTTTCTGTTTCTCCTGCTGCTGCCGATGGCTCCTCCTCACTTTCAGTATCGGTAATCGCAGATAACTTTTTCTTGGGCTTTGACACAACAATTTCCTCATCCTCCTCCTCCTCTACTGCTTTGCCTGATTCTGTTCTTGCTGCTGCTGTTAGTTTATCTTCTTCACTAGCCTCATTGCCAGGTTCTTGCCTTTGTTCCTTGCTATTAGATGCAGCTTGTTTATCTACTTGCGCAGGCGTCTCATCCTCATCTTCGCTTTCCGACATTATCAACGTATTGCCACCTAAAATATCTTCGACCGACACGTTCTTTTCGTCTTCATCGTCAATTTGTAACTTTTCCATGGAGTCGTTTTCTGGCTCGCCATTTTCCGCTGCTGTTGCAGTTTCTGCAACTGTTTCACTCATTTTTTTTTCTGGATCAGCAATAATTCGACAAAAATAAAACAATTCCGCAGTTAAACACGCACACAAACATTCCCTCTGCTGCAGAATTTGGCGCGAAAATCAACAGCTGACATATATTACTAGAGAGTTGGCAGCGCCAACAAATGGTAAATTGGTTTGAGTCTTGGCTAAAAGAAATACTTATTTACTCCACTCTGAACGATTGTGCTCCACACACAACGAAATTGCCCATTTCAAAATAAGGTTAGTAACCGTTTTAAGCATATTCAGTAAAACATGTAGAAAATTTCCATTAAGGTTTTCAAATGTAAACTCATTAAATCCGAATACCATGAACAATTTCGAATTGATAGCCCCCAACTCAATTGTCAGACAGCATGAGCTTAATTTGGGCTATTAACAACTACATAAATTGCCTTAAAGAAAACAATCGAAAATAATCAGCCAAAACGCATTTGCATATGCAGACAGATGGATAGACAGACAAACGGGCAGACAGACGGGCAGACAGACGGGCAGACAGACGGACAGACAGACGGACAGACAGACAGACATGCGCAGTTACATACGTTTAGTAAATATTTCACCTGTTCTGCTTGTTGTGTTGTTCGCATTGTTTTTTTTTGCCGTTGAGTTTGGCGAATTGTTGCAGTTGGATTGATTTAAGTCTCGAGTCTAGCGATGCTTTCTCCGCATCTCTGTTCATTTCTCTTTCACAGTTTACAGCTAAAAGTTTTGGCTTAGGGTCATTAAGTAACCCGGTGCCGTGCCCTAATGACAGCCTGTGTTCAACGAGAGGGTCTAGACCCTAACCAATATTTATCCATTTTGAGCATAAACGGCATTAAAATCTAATTAAATACTGGCCCACAAGAAAACGTATCTAAACATCGTTTAATGCGAGCGTCTGATATTTAATTAATAATATTTTCAATGAAAGCAAAAGCTAAAACCGAAACCGAAACCGAAATCAAGTCATTTTAATAGCTGTCAAATTCCACGGGTATTTCACTTTAGGCTACATTCTGAGCTAAAATACATAATCGTTTTGCCTTGATTAATGCAGCTGCCAATATTTTGGTTTTGGTTGCGTAACATTTGCGGGCCATAAACTGTGAATCCTACACACACTACAAAAAGAAAGAAAGAAAGATAAACAACAACTCTAGATAGACTAATAGAAAGCGACAGTTTTGACCAAATGCTGTTATTTTCTAAGCGAATATATACAATAAATTTAAATTTAATAAATACAGATACAGATGGGAAGAGCATGGGAATTGTGAGGAAGTCGTAGGTGAATTGACAATACTCTGCAGATTAAATACAAATTAAATAAGGCGCTAAAGAAAATGAAGGGAAGTAGTTAAGTTAAGAAATAGATGAATTGGCAATGCACTGCAAACCAATTTAAAATACAAACAAGGCGCTGAAGAAATATAAAGAGTAACAGGATGGAGTTAAGTTGAGAAGTAGACGAAATGACAATACTCTGCAGATGAATTATAAATATAAATAAATCGCTGAAGAAGGGGGAAAATTAAGGGAGATGTATACGATTTGACAATGATCTGCAGATTTATTAAAAATATAAATAAGGCGCTAAATAAAAGGGAAAAGTCACAGGAAGGAGTTAAGTTAAGAAGCAGACGAATTGCCAACGCTCTGCAGATGAATTAAAAATATAAATAAAGGGGAAACATCAAAAGTGATGTATACGAATTGACAATGCTCTGCAAATATAAGAAGAGGCGCTGATGACAGCTAGAAAAATTATGATAGAAATAGACGAATTGGCAATGATCTACAAGTTAATAACAAATGTAAAAATGTAATAATGAATTTAAAGATTAACTATACACTAAACACATTGCGTCTGGAATATAAAGTAAATTGGAAATGCTCTTAAGCCGATTAAAATAAAGACTTCAATTAAATCTTAAGTCGAGTTAAATATAGAGTTATCTGGCAGCTTAATATATTCCTATAAATAAATACAAATATACAAAATAAAAAAAATTGTTAGCACGCTATAGATGAGTAAATCTAATTATGAATAGATCAATATCTTTTGCTGTACTCCGCTGCAATTAATTAATATTTTTTTTAGTTAATCTTAACTATATCATTATGCTAATTAATAGTTTTATGATTTTCTTTTAATAACTTATACCGTTTTACGACTGTCTATAATATATCTATCCACAACTCCCCCAACAATTGAATGAGTGCTGCAGACATCTCGAGGCAGCCATCAAATCATCATCTTTTTCAAGCTGTAGCTTCTTCAGCTTGCGCACCAATTAGCATATAAGATTTTAGTCGGCCGGGCGCACAATTTCTCTTTCATTTGCCAAAAAGGCAACCAAAAAAACAAAAAACTGTTAACTGTTGTCGGTTCGCGTATGCAGGTAGTTGTTATTACCTGGTATAGTATATCGTATATGTATGTCTCTCTATACACACATATGTGGTAGTTAGTTCATCTTTTTTCTCAGATATCTGTAGCAGAGATTTTGCTTATGGCCACTTACGGTATTTTGTGCGCCTTGTTGTCGCCGTCTTTGCTGTTGTTGTTAAACTAATTTGCATACGCATGGATCTTACACACACACACACACTCGCACAGTCTGGTGTGTGTAAATATCTGTTGGTTATTTGGTCAGCGAACGAAAGTGAAAATCTTTCTGTGTGCTTTCGAGTCTTAACCAAAAGTTAGATAGATACACAATCATTTTAAAAGTCTTTCAAAATGAGTTAAATAAATATACGAGTTTTAGCTATTTGTCTTGCCATCAACTGCGGATTGGAAATTGGATTTCAATCAAAATATATATACAAACAAAGTGGCCTTTAGAAAACCATTGTGATCAACACGAGCTTTTGGCAACAGTTAACGCCAGCTTACGCAACTTTAAGCCCAGAGACTTGAGACAAGAAAAGGCTTTAAAGAAAGAAAGAAACCTTTCAACGAACTTGGCGTTTAACTTGCAACAACAGCAACTGCAGCTAGTATAGTTTGCAACTTTTGTTCAAGCCACTTTAAGTGCCGTTGTGTTGAGTCTATCTTTCACAATTAAATGCAAATTGCAAAGCCCGAAATGCCACAAAAGGCGGCAGCCTGCCATGTTGCATGTTGCCGTTGTTGTTCCTTGGACAGCAAACACGCCTATTGCTGTTGTTGTCTGGTTTCTTGGTGTGTCTGCCACATTTGGCGCCTGATTGAGATTTTTGCCCCGTTTGTCGTTGTCGTTTTGCGGTGCGGCGAATTTGCGAGTGAAAGTGATATATGGTTCATGACTCAGTCCAAGGCAACAAACACACACACACACACACACACACACACACTCGCACACCCCTTCATATGCATAAAACAATAATTAAGCCGCATTTTTATGCCAAAGACAAAAATGGCAAAAAAAAAGGGCACAGCAGCCAAAAATTGTAAAGACTGAGAAATCAATTACGAATCATTTTACACTCAACAAAAATGGAGATAGGAAATTAAAAATTGTTTAAAAAATAGAATAAATTAAAATACTTTTTAAAGAGGGTAAAAAGAGGAAATTATATACGATTTATAATCTTATTATAATATATAAAAAATAAATAAAACTTATAAGTCGCTAGAAATGTAGGAAAAGATAAACTGATAAGTCAAAGGGCAAACTGCCTAAGTTACGTATACGCATTGTGTATACGCATTATTTTAAGTTGAAATTAAAATAAAAACAATTTCAAAAAAATAATTATTTCACATATATTAATAAATGCTTTTAAAATATTATTATAAATTCTATTTGCTTAAAGCTTCTGCCAGTTTTTGCTAGTCTATAAGATACGTTTACCCATACTTAACTTATTAAAGGGAAACCCTAAGAGATTAGAGAGAGAGAGAGAGAACAGATGTCATTCATATTGTAGCAATAAAAAACCTTTGTCACAGTGTCTGCAATAATTATGCTTATAAAGTAATCATAGAGATTGACTGCAGCTCCGATCTCTGATCAAGGTTCATTGTCTATAAAGCATATTCATACGACCTATACTCATATTGTAATTAAGGGCCGACGACAGTAACGGAAAAACTGACAAAAGAAATGGAAAGTGAAATGAACTGAACTGAAGGCGGAGACGGAGAAGGAGACATTGACGAAGAAGAAGAAGAAGAAGACGTAGACGAAGTTAAGAGCGCGTTGACCGAAGTTGGGATCGGACTTGCATAATGATTGACATTCGGCTGCGTTTTGGGACGGTCACAATAAGTCACATTATTTTTTGTTAACAAAACAATAAGAGCTGAAGCCATGTTCCGTTATAAAGGTAACTGCAACTGTCATAAACATGAAATTGTTTGCAAAACTTTGTCATATAACAGGTTTTAACAATAACGAATTGAAATAAAAAGAAAACTGAATGAATAAAAGTTTTCGACTGCTTTTCACCATTTCCATCGAATCAGCTACTAAGAGAATTATGTGTGAAAAGTGAGTTAATTTCTGTGTACACTGTCTACGTTTATCAAAGCGAAGTTTGTCATGGATTGCAGCTGATTGTTTATTGATTAAACTCAGTTTGTCAGCTAATTATTATTTAAGAGTTATTTTCATGGAATTTAAGACTGCAATTTGAATGTTTGCTTGTGTTCAAAGTTTGTCTTGACAGCTTATATATAGTTTTCTTAGCAGTTTCTTGAAGTTTCCTTTCAAATGTCTAATTTACTGCAATTCTTAAGCTTTAAAGCTGCCAAAAATGATGATATACTAACTGAATTCCATATATTTCTATGCTGATATATGCTTGAGTTGTTTATCACAATTAATAATTGCTCCTAGTTCTTCAGTTCGTTGTTAGAGTTTTGCCACATTACTACACCAATTCCCTTTAGTTTTAATTGTCGAAAGTGTTACCCAACAGTAACTATATCTAACTACAATAATTGTAATTGGGTTAACCTTCAAGAACTCTGTAGAAAAACGCCCGTATTTAGTTAGTGTGACATCTCGTAATTTCCAATTTGATTGTGCGTCATAGAAAATGTAAACATAATTTGATTAGCATGCTGAGCACGTCCCTGACCCAATTCCAGCAACGATTCCGATTCCGTTTAAGTTTGAGACTAGCACAATAAATACAACAAGCAGGTAGGCGATGTCTGCGGGACGAACGTCATCAAGATGTGTGTGTGTGTGTTTGTATGTGTGAGTGTGAATCACACCGGATCCGGCGTGCGACAACAATAGCAACAATAACATGTGCCCAATGCCTTTAATGAAATTGAAACCAAATGCGCCATGCGGAGACGGAACTTTCGATTTCTTTCGATTGTGGTCGGGTGTGGTCTTCTCCTCCATGGTCTCCTCTTTGGGGCATTTCGAATGCTGTCATCGCTTGGGCAGCCAAGGCGCTGCCAAAGCAAATCCGCCAGCTCACGCACAAATGAAAGTTCATTGGATCGGCTTGTGGTTTTTTCTTGGCCGTAACCAATTGACAAAAAAACATCTTGTGTATCTGTACTTTTATCCCCCTCTTTATTTGAGCATTTCAAATTTGGCTTGCAAATTTGTGGCGCATTTTCATTTCACTCTTTGCGTCTCTTTTTTGGACTTTTTCGCGTAAATATTTGTGCCATTTCATCATCGAAAATTGCGCTGATTGTCGAAATGTTGGTACTTATCGAGCTGGAGCTTGGCAAATTGAACTGCAAATTATTGTTGAAAAACGAAAATGGGACATAGTTGTTTATCTAATTGATTTAATTTGTTACATATTTATTGTCATTTAGCTGTGGTTTAAAATATACAAAATTAAGATGGTATTTCATTATATCGAGAGCTGAATGTATAAGGATAAAATAGTAAGTGAAATTATCATAGTATATGTTAAATATAATTTACATCATACATAATCTAATAAATTAACTTAAAACATTCAAAATTTCTTTGAAATTGTAATATTTAATAACTTTATTGCTGAATACTGGCTTTCATTTAACAAATTGAATTGAAATACTTTGAATTATTGTAATTAAATCATTTCTTTTTCTAATTTCTATCTTTTCTTTGTGCTTGCATTTTGTAAACAAAAGACTTAGGTAACAAACTTGCTGATAAACTAGAGAATACTTCAATAAGCTATTAATTTATAATATTTATAAATTTACTGAATGAAATCGAATTTAATAAATGAATTTCTCTATTTCCGTATCTCGTAAACAAAAGACTTAGACAACAAACTTGCTGGTTTAACAAAAGACAATGCATTTAGAAAACGAAATGAAAATTAAGCTATTATTTTTATTTCCGCTAGATGTCAACAAAGGTCAAACGATTCAAATGTCGCTTAATGATAAACATTTGGGCGCCCCACCAAAGCGGCAGGTGTCGACACCACAACGGTTAAATTGGATTGTAAACAATTTAAATTATTATACTTATTATATCATTAACGATTGCATAACGTGCAGGCCATAATTTAATTTTCCAATGCATTGGCCAGAATAATAAGCGTGGCCGATTGACGCCACCAATTGCCGTTAGGCGGAGGAGTTCATGTTGATGAATCAGCCGGATCCCTTTGTGAATAACAATCGAAATTAGGCAATCGCAGCGAGACGCACTCGACGTCATCAGTTACCTTGACACGACCAAGTCGCTGGCCAAAAACAAAAGACCGCAGAAAGCGGCCTGAAATGAAAAGTTTGAGAAAAAAAAACGAGTTCGCATTCGGGTGTTGGTTCGGTACTTTGGCCAGAAGTATAGCCGAAAATAGCATGTTTTGCATTCAACAACGAATACTCTCAGTATTCATAAACACTCACTCACTCACACTCTCTCTCGCGCTCTCTCTCTGTCTCGTTCGTTGTCTTTGCTCTCCCAGCTTGCAACGGAGCGAAGCAACCGACCAACAAACAGAAAGGGGTCAAAACTTTCACGCGATATAAAATCTTGGTTACCAATACGGCCGGGCCGCATTTTCATTTCAACGTTGTGTGCGACGAGTCAGTGTCTGCTGCTGTGAAACCGAATCCGAATCCGTATTTCGAATTCGAGTCCGAGTTCGAGTTCGATACTTTGACCGACTCGTCCTGAACATTTTCGATAAATCGCGTAACGATCAGCGCGTCGTGTTAACCGAGTCTGTGTGCGATTTATAAAATTTATACTACTATACTACTTAGTGTGACCAACGCAACAAAAACACACGAGCAACATTGCATTGCTCTTGAATTCATTTTGTGCAACAATCGAACAGATTTCAACATTTTGTAGATACAAGTCAAAGCTCCGTGCTCAACACTCTACGGTTGCCGCTGTGCCATTCTCTCCCTCTCTCTCTCTCTCTCGCTCTCACTTAAACCAGTTCGTAAAAAAGGGATTATAATACGCTAGGGATTAACAATAATTGCAGGTAAGACAATAAGAGAAAGACGATGGAGAAGAAAAGAAATGTAAATTGCTTGCTGAACAAGTTTTGCAATCACAATTTGATTAAGGCTTGTAATGTTTTCTTTTTAATGATAATATTGTATAAATGACTTATAAAGTATTTACATTAAAATAACAAAGTAATAATAAATATCTAAAATCTCTGAAAGCTTTAAAAACAACAGATTCAAATGTTGTTGTATTAGACGAGGTTTCTTTCTTTCTGATTCATCTTAAATGATTTCATGTTTGGACTTCATATTTCAACATCCAATTAAATGTATACTAATAATCAAATTTAACATTAATTTCTATTCATTTTACTTTCAAATATCTTTCAGTTAGTTAGCTGAGATCTTAACTAGACATTGTTAAATTCTACCTTAATAGAATAAATAAATAAATAAAAATATAAGTAGTTTTAAAGGTATATTCAAAGAACTCAAATGTTTTACGATATAAAGTCTAAAAAATGTCCAAAAATTTGCTATACAAATTGGCAGGGATTCAAAATTAAATAAATTAAACTGGATATATTCATAAACCTCAAAGATTTTTCAATATATGTTATAATCATATTGTAATTAGCTGTTTTATATAGAGATTATGAATATATTATCTTTATTAAGTTGAAATATTAATTTAAAATAATTTATTAACCAAAAAGCGGTTTAACTTTTAGCATAAAGAGTCTGAAAGTGTTGCATATAATACGTAAATATTTAAAATATTACATAAATGCCACAAAAGTGTATATTTAATTATAGTAATCATACTATATCATGCCGATAAATGGTCGTTAAAGTCATACACTTAAATAGCAGCTCCTGCATATGGAAAACAGTTAGAAACTGGATTTATTCTATAACACCTCATTTACACCACACGCACAGCCAAAGCAAATGCCGCAAATGCTGGCTATAAAAATAAATTGTAACTAAGATAGAAAAAGTTAAAAAGCTAAAAAACTGAAGCTCCATTTGCGCACAAAAGCGTTGCAACATTTGGCAAAGAAAAGCAAAGTGTTTTCGGTTTATAGTATACCATTGCTTGCCACAAGAGGTAGACAACAGCAGCCATATCGTACTTACTATTATACTACTTATGTTTAAAGATTTGCCTATTATTGAAAGAGAGGCAGAAGAAAGATAGAAAGCAGACGCTTAACTTTCGTCGACGTTTTGCTGTTTTACCTTGGCGTGCAGTACGCGGAAATTATTAATAATAAACAAAAAAGAGCACTGTACTTACACACACACACACACACACACACACACACAACCGCTGAGGCGTGAAGCAGCGGCAACTGAGAGACTTTTTGTTCATTAGTTTAATTTGCATAAATCTCTTGGCAATTTTGGCCGCCACCCGCAGACGCCAATTCAAAACGTCAGCAATGCTACTGAAACTTGAATTGGAGCTGGAACTGGAACTGGAACTGGAACTAGCTGCAGTTAGTTAGCCGGCGTAGTGTTCTCGTACAATGTTTGGTGAAATTTCATCGCGTTTCGCGCGAATGAAAGTCTGAAATTGACTTGTGCCGCTTCTCATTTGCCGCAGTTGTTGCTGTTGTTGTGGTTGCTGTTGCAGTTGCCGATGTTGTTGGTTGTTGGCTGTTGGTGTGGTTTATGCGCTGGCCAAACAGCCAACAGAGCTGAAGATTCAACTACAACTTCTATATACATACATATCTGTGCAGTTTTCCATACTCACATGTGTGTGTGTGTGTGTTGTGTGTGTTTGATTAATCTTGCGAATTGCTTTGTTCAAAAACTGCTCCACTTTGGCGCACATGAAAACAATTTCGCTTTGCGCACACCAACAACAACACACACAAACACACATGTATCTAGCAGATACACAATTTGTAGATACTTTCGTAGTTGTAGCTGCAGCGAGCACGCGTGCAACAAGCTGCCTGCCAAGTGGGTTGCGCATACGCAGCGTTGGCCCGTCTGCTAGACAATGTTATTGCTGCTGCTGTTGTTGTTGTTGCTACTGGCACTTGTCATCTGCCCAAACATAGCGTTGGCAATACTTTTAATTGATTCCATAGACACACACACACACACACACAGTCAAACACACACTTGCCTGCTGGTGAAAGAAGCTGCGCCAGTTGCAACGATATAATTACTGGTTTACTTGTTGCTTGCTTGCTGCCTTGCAACGCGGCTGAGTCTGCGCCTTGGCGACAATTTTAAATTAACGGCAATTGTCTTTGCCGCCTGCTGCAATTTTCACGCAGTTTTTCCAAGTCAATGCGAAATATATACGCATATATATAAATGAAATAAAATAAACTTTCATTGTAAGCAAGATTGTTGTTGCAGTTCTTTAGCAACATCTTCAGTTGATCTTAGAATGTTTTGGCATTCCTAACCAACAATTACGCAGCAATTTCGATAAATATTGTAACGAACAGAGAGAAAATGGAGAAAAGCGTAAAGAGAAGGCGCAGGAAAATAACATCTCTAAGAGCTGAGGCTATTATTATGTAGTTAGCGACGTAGAAGTGGCAAAAAAGGGAGATAAATATCTATTATACAACTTGTAATTATGTTTTCTAGTTTAAAAAATATAATTAACTTAATTATATGAAAATTTCCACGAATTGTTCAATTGATTTCTATTTTGAATTCAACATTTTCCACTAACAAAATAATAAAATCAATTTATAGCTGAAAGCTTAATCAATTCAATTGACACCACAACAGAAAACTTATTTGCCACTTGAGGCATGCCCCAAATGCTTCCCTCGCTTTATTATGCACAATCAATTTTTTTTTTGATTTAAATGAAGAAAATAAATCTGAAAAATCATGCAAATCAATGGGCCGCTTTTGATTGCAACGTATTAAGGCAAGGCGAGAGTCGAGTATGATTGTGAGTAGTACTCATGAATATAGATGTGTGTGTGTGTGTGAGTGTGTGAGTGCCATCCACTTGCAACTGTGGCAACTGTGGCAAGTGAGGCAGCCGCTGACAGCAATTGTAAAGAAATGAAAACCACTTTCTTTGCATGCATGCCACAAAATACGCCAACACCAGAGCGGCAACTGTGCAACTGTGCAACTGCAACCCAAGTCAAGCCAAGCAAATTGCATGCGTCTTTGTGGCAAGCAGGCAGCCAGGCAAGCGGAACACGCGGCGTCGGCGTCAGCGTCGTCGTCGTCGTCGTCGTTGGCTGTGGCAAGAAATTGGGTCACTAATTATTTCAGAGCAAAATGCAACCGGCCCCCAGTTGCAAGTTGCAAGTTGCCACAGCCAGAGCCACAGCTAACGATGCGTTGCGAGGCCACGTCGAGGATATGCCAGCCAGTTGTCTCTTGTCTCTTTTGGCTTTCTTCTTCTCTTTCACTGTACCTCCCCGGCCCCCTTCGCACACTGCTTGTCATATCCGTTGCACATGGGCAGAAAGTGCAAGCCCTTGAGTTTTTACTTTCATTGGTAAACCCAAGAAGGGGGGGGACGGCGTCGCATAAACCGGTTCCGCAATGCTGCATGGTCATGTCCAAGTGCAAGTTCCCAGTTCCCAGTTCCAAGTGACCAGGTCCATGTCATGACTTGCCTGCAATTGGACGACTTGCTGAATTTCGCTACGTTTCGTTTACCGTTAAAAGAAATGGAAAGTAAATGGCTTCGGCCTGGCCAACAGACAGGAGGGAAGTTGAAAAGACGTAAGGGGAACCATCAGCAGCAGCAGCAGGGGTTGTAAATTATGTTAATTGTCTCATTTTCAGTTGGGGTGTCCATCCATCCAACATTAGCGGTTGTTTAACTCTTTTAGTTATCTTTGATCCTGACTAACGGCACTTTTGTCGGCCATTTGGCAACTTTAACAACTTTAGCGATGTCTTCGAAACACGTTTTTTTCTTTTCTTTGCCTTCTATTGTCAAAGTTGACAGGAGCTGAAGAGTATCTCCAATCAAACAAACGAGGAGAAATCTAATGGGCCAAGAAAGTGATTAGCTGTCAGTTTATGTTTCTAAGTTGTTGAACAATGTGTTAAGGATAGGTTCAAGATACTTTTTTTCTAACTACAAGAGTGGCTAAATTGAGTTTAGGGTTTCGTAAATAGAAGATTTAAGTTTAGAGTTGAGAAAAATGCGCTTATTAAATATTATTAGTATTCAACATAAAAGAAGTAAGCGTAAACTCCCTATATAAACTTTTCTAGCTATAAAAGTAACTAATATTACGATTTAACAGACAAATAATAAAATAGAAGATTTGTGTACTTTACATACTTAAATTCCACAATTATACAACTGGTTAGTTATCATCAACAGTTACGTTACAAATTAAACAAGTTGAAGATATTGTATTTAAAAACTTTAACTTAAAGAGAAGCTCTTTTCTTTATATAAATTGAATATTTGTATTGATGTGGAAAAAACAATTACACTCTATCTAAAATGTAGTAAAGTGCCCGCTCAATTTGACGCCCCATTTAACACACACGCACATACACACACGTCTATTTGTGGCACATTTCGAATATAGCGTATAGTTTGTTGCAACGTCAATTTTCACTTTCCCTATGCTTGCGATAAATGCGTTATCATGTCGTTGTTGTTGTACGCATATGCGAAAATTTTCACGAAAAGTGCTGGAAAAATGAGTGAATGGAATGCCGCTGCCGCCGTCTATGCCGCCAGGCGCCGTCGCATGCAACAATTTACTTTCATTTGAGCGTTTTGTGCCGCAGCAGTCACGAGGCCTGCGGGCGCCTTATCACTTTTTAATTGTCGCCAACTGTCGCGACTGTCGCGACTGTCGAGCTGCCGGGCGCCCAGATCTCTGGCATAAAACTGGAGCATAGAAAACTAATTGTTTGCTCTATTTTACATAATGGCCGGCGGGCGCAAGTTTGTTGCCTAAGTCTTTTGTTTTGCCAAGTGTGGTCAAATCATACAATTTACTTACAACAATTTTTTGTATGCACACACAATTATTTACACTTTCAAGTCAGTTTTTCATTTTATTATGTTACATAAATAATTTCATTTTGGCCAATAAAATTTGCCAAAAGTAAAGTTTTTAATTAAATTTAATGACTTCAGTTAAAAACTATAAATAGATTATCTCTTTTGGTCGTGTTTGGACGTGTTAATGCATTATGATGGCAAATATTTTAGCCAGGTTAAGAGTTAATTTAAAGGCATTTAAAACGAAATCGAAACTGGCCCAGTTCAGTTCAGTTGAGATGAGAAATACCTTAAAGCATTGAAACACGTTTTAAGTAAGCTCTTTACAACAAATTGTCTGTCAGCTGCCGCAGATTGGACAAACAAAAACGTTACTTAATAACTATAAAGAAAACAGAAGAAGAAGAAGAAGAAGCAGAGGCAGAGGCAGAAGAAAAAAGAAGTGAACTGAGGCACATACCACAAAACGAAATGAAACGTAAATTGCCCCTTCACTGTCAGCCAAAGCAACAACAACGAGAATACCTTGTGGTGGTTAACATTTTTTGCGCGTTTTACTGTTTGCTTTTCTTTGGCGTTAACAATTTCACTTTCACAGCATCCAACGGCGACTTTGAGTTGGTGTTCGATATAGCGGTAGATATAGATATATCTGTAAAGAGTTGAAACTGATGGAGACATGTGTTTGCAGTTAATTACGCATGGGGGCTTCAATTTCTATGCCACAATGGCAAATAATATCGATCATTTACAGCAGTCGCCGCAGCGACCACAGTTGTAGTTGTTGTTGCTGCAGCACCGTTACATTTTCAAGGCGTTATTAAAAGCACAGCAGCACCACAAACTATACACACACACACACACACACACCACACTCAAACGCAGCACTCTACAGCATCTGCAAGTTAGTGAAACTTTTACCCAACAAGCGACAACAACAACAACAACATTGACAGCAATCGATGTGGTAAACAAAAACATTCCAAAGGCATAAAACTGACAAAGACCCAAAACTCTGTTTTTGAGTTCTGTTTTTTATGTTAAACAAAATCCGTGCGTGCCCATTGTTTGTCCAGCTTTAGGTTTGACTTTGGGTTTGGTTTCTCGCATCTCTATCATCTGTGTCATACGCAAAATTTTGTCAGCTTCGATGCTTGAGATGTCTATCTCGCTGGCGTGCTCAATTAAGCAAAATGTACAGCTCCCTCTTGCCCCCTGCTGCAACTCTCCAACGTACTCTATTGGCCGGACATTTGTGTCGCCCGTGGCGATGCCAAAAGTGTTGTTTTTTTTTTGGAAGGGGGGGAATTTGTGAAAGCGTTCAATTAAATTATTGAAACTAAGCAAGCAAGCTGCCGAGGAGTCCATCAAAATGCTACAAAGAAATTAACTTACCGTAAACATTAAATGGATATTTAAGCAACTAATTGACAGCCAAAAAGGAGTTGACATGGCTGAGAGTGACTCAACTCAATTTGATTGAACTTTACACGCTAACTTTACGTATTTCCTTTACTCTCAATATAGTCATTTACTAGAATTGTACTCTGTAATTGAGATTTGTATTTGACTCTGGTATTTGGCATTGATTGTCGGTCTGACACATTATTTGGTACTGACTGCAATTCGTGTGTCATCAGAATAGAAACGCATGGTTCAAATCAATATCCGGCTCATCTGAAGCCAAATTGTCGGTCATCAGGCGGCCAGCAGCCACGTAAATTATCAAGAATTAGAACAAATCGAGTGTGCTGGTGCTGTGGTGATCTGATGCAGTGGTTCACCTAGTTTCCGACGAGGAGACAGCAACAGCAACAGCATCGATTGTCATTTCAATCAATGGACAACGACGTGCGCTCCCGCTTCAAAAAGCAAACAAACAACCAACAAACAACGGCAGCAACGACTACAACGACAACAACGTATACAGCATCAACAGCATCAACTTTTCATTGCATTTTCACTTGCAGGCACTTTTCACATTATTTAATGTTTGCTTGCAACAAACTTGTGCTGAGAATAAATTGTACAACAAAAGCGTTGCCTTGGTGGCAGGTGTAGTTAGCAGTGAGCATTAATTGTCTATACTCTCTTCTTTCCCCCACCCCCTCCTCCTTTCTTTTCATTCTGCACTCTGCTTATAAGCTACATAATTAGTCAGGAAGTGCAGGCTGTAAGCAAAAATTGCAAATTTGCACCTACAGTCTTTTGTTTTCGAGGTCGAATTTTCTTTTCTTTATTTTTTTTTCTGTTTTGATGCGATGTTAGCGATAGCGATAACGATAGCGATATGTAGAAATGTCAGTAAACAGTAATTTGATTGTGTTAATTAAAAAAGAAAACAAAAGGCAGCTGCAACAACAACAACAGCAGCAGCAGAAACAACAACAAACACAGCAATGCCCTTATATGAAAAAGAGATGCCAGACGAAAGCTCGCTGGGAGTGCGCGCGCATGGCAAGCGGCAACTTTCACTTGCCTTATGCCAAGCAGCAACAATAACAAGACAGCCATCATCAGCAGTTACACATAACTACAAACAAACAAACAAACAACAAGCGTAGCAACAAGTCCAACAAATGAGGCAGCCTCATCATCAGCTGGCAAGTCAATTCCAGCAGCTTTTAGCCCCCATTTTATACCCTTAAAGTGGGTGTAATGAACTGGTCATACTGTTTGTGTATCTTCTCAACCCCCCTGTAGGGTCATAAAGTTCCTACAGCAACAACTTGTACTTACTTCATTCAATTTCAGCTGAAATAGGGTAGAGTATATTAAGTTCATTGTGCCGAATGACAGTTTAATGTGCAGATTAGAGAAGTAGTGTTGATAAGGCATCAGATGGGCAGCAATTAGCAAAAAAACAAAAAAAAACAAATTTCGCTGCTTGCTAATTGCCAAGTTTGTGCCTTAAGTCTTTCGTCTGTATGTAAATGGGAGACAATTTTTGGCTGTGGTGAAAATTACTTGAATAGGAAGAAAGTGAAGCGGTCACAAAGCACCGTTAAATGAGCAGCCCACAACTCGCACACACACACAGACACACACACACACACACAGACCAAAATAGCCCCATTCATTGTTGTTCTTTCGGGAGCATTGCGTAACGAGCAAGTTAGTGGTTGTGGTTAGGGTCAAGCAGCGTCGGGCGACGTCAACGTCGACGTCGACGTCGACGTTACTGTTTCAGTGGGTTAATGGTACACTTGCTCAACGCTCCACGCTCAAGCCGGTTTCCAGCTGGCTCGCCGATTTATGGCCAAGGCTTGTTAAAAACCCATTTACATGGGGTGTGCTCTGCTCGGCAGCGGCAATGGCCGGTGCAATATGCTTGGCCCGCTGCTGCTGCTGCTGCTGCTGTTACCATCTGTAAAAGTAAAACTGCCACAGCTAGTACAACATTCACCAAGGCAGCCAAAAAAAAAAATAAATGAAATAAAACAACAACAACAGCAGCAGCAACAAGAAAACAACTCAACAGTCAGTCAGTCAAGTGAAATGCGACGCAGACGCCGTTTACTTTTTTTTCTTTCTTTCTATCTTTCTTTTCATTCTCTCTTACCCCAAAGCGGCAGCCGGCGCAGCAGCAGCAACAGCAACAGCAGCTTCAGTTGGAGCTGTGTGAAAGCTGCGTCAGTCTCAGTCGGAGTCTCAGTCTTACACGGTTGGCAGACGAAGACGCAGGCGCAAACGGCAACGTCTCCGAACTTCAACACTCCACAAGAAACCAAACGCGCGGCACGTGAAATGTTTAACGAATGTTAACGCTATGTTAATGCTATGCTAGGCAAAAGCTGTAAAGTAAGCTCCAATGGATACAACAACTGAAAGAAATACATATACAAATACAAATACAAATTAATGGGGCTCATAAAGTGCGGCCAGCCACTGTGAAGAAAACTTGCAACTGCGTTGGCGTTGAGCTTCTTGTTATTGTTGTTGTTGCTGTTGTTGTTGCTGTTGTTGAGTGCAGCTCCTCGTTGTACTGTTATAGTGAAAATAGAAAGTGGTTCCTGTTTGTTGCGCGCGGGTTTTCATTTACTTTACATAAAATGCAGTTTCAATGTCTCTTTGAATATGTGTGTGTGTGTGTATTTAAAGTCATTTGATACTGCTCAAGCTATAAGCAGTAAACTACCATTAGTTTAAGCTTAATGTGATTTTAAATACAAATGAAATATGTGTATTATATTAATAATCATTAAATATATAATTAAATATTATTTACAAGCAGTTTAAGAGATATCGAAACTCTAACGAAGTTTAAAAGTTAACAAAACAGCTTGGTTTATCCTATAAGACTTGTGATTTATTTACACTATGACCTTAACATCATAGGTTGTTAAACCCTGCTGTTATGTCACTGCCGTTAATGGCAATGTTAATGCTAAGCTAAGTTCAGTAACAATGTTAACAGTTTAGAGCCTATATATTTATGCAAAACTTGTAGTGAATTGTTGCATTGTTTACCCTTGTTCCCCTTTCTTTTCTGCTGCTTACAGATAGAGAGACCAAAAGATCAACAAACCTGAGAAGAAAGCAGCAGCGAGGGAAGCAAAGCGAAGAGCAGCAGAAACCCAAATAACTATTTTTGGTGTTTTGGAATATCAAAAACAAACACACACACACACGCACACAAAGGCGCGGCTATATAATCGAGCAGATTTATATAGCAGCTGTAAAATGGGACACTTTACGCGACACAGTTGCCTCTTGGCCCTAATATTGTGCCTGGTCTTCAACACACAGGTAAGTCATCAAATTCTGAAGGGGAAGGGGGGGAAAGAAAGTGTTTAGGTGAAGAAATACAGATGATAGCCAATCCGATAGCCAATCAATATGATTTCATTTCAATTAGGAAACACCAAACGTTATACTACAGTTAGAGAGACGCATAGATTGTGGCCCACTTTGAGTTGAGTTCATTTCTTATGCAAACCAACTTATAGCGGATCTGTCTGTTCACTTTCGACGCGACATACTACCGTTTATCAATATCAATTCGAATGCAAATCAGTGCGAGTGTCCATTGTGTGGCATATTGATGGCTTGATCCAAGATGAGCAGCTGTAATGTTAGCGGTTTAACTAAGATCGATCTGCGCCACAACTGGGAGGCGGATGCGGAGTCGAAGCAAAAGCATAAGAAGTGCAATAAGTGAGCCGAAGATCAATTGCAGTCGAAGTCGAAGTCGCAGTCGAAGTCGCAGCAGCATTAAACGGCACTTTGCTGATCAATGTAATTAGCAGCAGCAAAAGCTGTACACAGCAGAGAGAGAGAGAGAACGACGACAGGCTTACAGGCTTAACAGAGCGACATTTAACAGTGACACTTAACAGTGCAATTTAAAAGCGACGCTGAACAGTGGGAAAAACGGCTAAGCTGATTTATACAAATTAATATGTTTGAAAGTAAGAATGATCTGTACAAGGAATTTGTTTGAAAAGTGACTATTTTTAGTATCTTTTTTTATATTTATTACAACAAACAAAAAGTTATCAAACATTATTCAGAGACATATTCTGTTTGCGTGGATTCTATATTTTAATTTGAAAGCCATATGGAAAAAACTGCACGTCTTGCAAGAAACTTTGAACCTACAATATTAATTTGATATAGATAACAACCAGAACCATATTACCAACAGAAATTACATTTAGACTGAACACTTTTGGACATCACAAGATCGGGGAGGAACACTTAAAACTGTAATACTACGGCGAATTTGCTTATTAGCTGGTTTGAAATTTGACCTCAGATCATTAACTATTAATTAATTAATTTATTTATTATTTAATTAATTAATTAATAACTTAATTCGACACTAAAAAAGGAATATAAATATAAGCTAAACTTGACATTTTTACGCACTGTTAGCCGTTTAGTAGTGACGCTTTTTGAACATTAAACATATGTTAGCCAAACGAAAGGTCGTCAATCAAAATTACAAATGAGCATAAATTTCATTTTCGGTTTTTTTTTCTGGCAGTTAGACGCGCTTTCGTTTGAAATGCATGCCTAAAATGAAAATGTATTTCTCTTCCATATGCGAGCATGTAAATCAATGTAAGTTGCTTATTTATGCAGCCATTTAAGCGGCATCAATCACACAAGCAGCAGCAGCAACAAATACAAATACAAAAGAAACACGTATCTCAGAGATGCAATCGCGTCACGGAAAACTCCAGCTAACAGCTAACTAACTGGCCAACAGCAGCAGTAGATGTTGTAGAAGTTGCAGAAGCAACCGTGCAACCGAGTAGCAGCTGCGTGTCTGTACTCGTATTGGGGCAGCGAAATTGCAGTTATGCTCTGATTTGTACCAGTTTTGACTTTCTTGTTTATAGCGCATTAATACATTGAAATTGCAATATTATTCATTTATCGCCAGTTCTCTTAAGCGCCGAGTGAAATGCCCGCGCCAGACACTCCAAGTGGAAAAGCTGCAGTCCACATAAATTAATCAATATATTATTATAGTATATATAAAATATATTATCAATCAATAGAATACACAAAAAATAACGTTTAACACTTCGTTTCAGTGTCTCTTTTTTTTTTCTTTTTGGTCATTTCACTTTCAAAGCCAACTCACGACATTTTTTCGAACGACAAAAGATTCTCCAATAAAAAGAAAAAGACAAAACTAAATTCACAGCGTCATCGTTGTGCTGGCTTTAACTTTCGATTTTCGTTGGGTTATTTTTTATTTTTTACCTTGTCTTCGCCGAGATACACAGCGTTACATCCGCTTCCCGGGCATAGCCAAAAAGCCATAAAATTATGAACCAAATGTGAAACGGGAATGGAAAAAAAAGACAAGCTGAAAAGAAAGCGAAACAACTGAGTCAGTTGATGACAGGGGAATTGAAGGGGGGAGGGGAGATTGGTTGGGGTCCCTGGTTGTGTATTATGCAATAAGCCCTGCCTTTCAACATATACATAAGTAATCGTGCTCTGGCTTCGCTCTGTCAGCCATTTAATTTCAAAATAAATAAGCTGCTGAGTAATTTTCAACGCTTCGGCTCGCTTCTTTCGAAAACCCTAAAGACATTTTACGGAGTACGAATTGCATAACCCGACTCCAAATTAAATGACAAAATAAGCAACCAGCCATTGGCACAAGTTTTCCGCAATCCTAAAAAAGATGTTACAGACTTTAAAGTAGATAAAATGATATAGCAATGATAGCTTAAGTAACCGACTAGTTTGTTAAACAACAATTACTAACACTAGACAGACTCTTTATCTCTCTCTTTTCAATTAGGTTTCCAGCAAATTACAGATCTTAAAATAGATAAAATAATATACTAGCTTAAGTAGCAGCCAACTTGAAGTTATTCTCCTGGAATTATTCTTTGACACACGCCAAAGTTTTCTTTTAAATGTGTCTTAAAGTTCGGCAGCAGTTTTCTAAAAACTAAATAAGTCTATTTTCTCTTTCTAAATATTTTGAAATACTACAAATTCGTCATTCTTTAGATATATTAATGATATCTTAAGTAACTATCTTAAACGGATTATTGTGGAATTTTTCAACACTAAAGACAATTTTTTTATCTTCTCATTTCTCCTTTCTCTTCTCTCAGCATCTTGCGGTGCACGGCGATGCCTCACACATTGAATCCGCCGCGTTGCCACTGGAACACAGAGCTGGCTATGGACCGCCAGCGCCATCACCCATCTATGGCGCACCTCCGGGCCCCCTGAGCACTGGAGCCACCAATGATCTGTCGGAGGAGGCCTGGCCCTTGGCTAGCACCAACGACAGTCCACAGATCAAGCATCTGCAGGTGCAGTGCGAGAAGACGCACATGAGAGTGAACATTGAGTTCGACAGGCCCTTCTACGGCATGATCTTCTCGAAGGGTTTCTACAGCGAATCCCATTGCGTTCACATGCAGCCGGGAACTGGTCACTTGAGCGCCACCTTTGAGATCTTCCTGAACAGTTGTGGCATGAGCAGCTCGGCCAATCACAATGCAGCTGGTTATGGGGCACCAACGCCATCTGGCAGCTATGTGGAGAACACGATCATCATTCAGTACGATCCCTATGTGCAGGAGGTCTGGGATCAGGCACGCAAACTGCGCTGCACCTGGTACGACTTCTACGAGAAGGCAGTCACCTTCAGGCCATTCCAGGTGGACATGTTGCATGCGGTAACCGCCAACTTCCTGGGCGACAATCTGCAATGCTGGATGCAAATTCAGGTGGGCAAGGGACCATGGGCATCAGAGGTATCGGGCATTGTGAAGATTGGACAAACGATGACCATGGTGCTGGCCATTAAGGATGATGAGAACAAATTCGATATGCTGGTGCGCAACTGCGTCGCCCACGACGGCAAACGTGCTCCCATTCAGCTGGTGGATCAAAACGGTTGCGTTGTGCGTCCCAAGATCATGAGCAAATTCCAGAAGATCAAGAACTTTGGACCGTCCGCATCGGTGGTCAGTTTCGCCTACTTCCAAGCCTTCAAGTTCCCCGACTCGATGAACGTGCACTTCCAGTGCGTGATCCAAGTCTGTCGCTACAACTGCCCGGAGCCTAAGTGCGGTCCCGGCCTGCCCGGCGGAGAATACGGTCTGCCACAGCTGGGCGGCAATGCGCTGTCCGAGGAATACGGTCCACCAGAGGCCTATGAACGCAACGACTTCCCTCTGGGTGGCCTGCCACCTGCAGCCTATCCCGATCCCCGTCATCCTGCTGCCGATGCCAGCGGTGCTTACTCCGAGAATCAACCCGATGTCGTGCCCTCGCCACAGGCACAAACCTCAGCCGTCACATCCGCCGAGTCGGCAGTCAATGCGGGCAGCGGTCCAGCCAGCTCACAGGCGCCACAGCCACAACAGGTCAACGGCAATGGCAACAGCAATGAATTGGGTCTGCCGCCACCACCGCTGCCTGGCCAGCCGGGTCTGTACAGCACCGTGAAGCGCAAGGATGATCTGAGTGCCGGCGGCAATCTGGTGTCTTTGGGCGGACGACCACGCTCCGTGGAGGGATTGGATGACTTGCGTGGCGTGCGCCGGCGTCGCGATACCATGGAGATTGTGGTTAAGCCACGCATCTACAAGCGCAACGCACAGGAGATGACCGACGTGAACACGAGTCGCATCATCCAGGTGGTGGCACCAGGTGACGTCAACTTTGCGCTGAACAGCAATGCCAGCAATGAGACCGTTGTCATCCAATCGGCGCGCTCCGCCGATGCCGAAACCATTTGCATGTCCGTGCCGAGCTTTGTCGGTGGCCTCGTCATGCTGCTGCTCGTCCTGGCCGTGGCATCTCTAGTCGCCGCCTTCCTCTTCGTGCGCGTCCGCCACTTCGATCGCAAGGGCGCGGGCATGGCCTATGTCAACTGAGCTGGAGGCAATCACACACTAGGCATCATCCAATGCACCATCATCAGCACGGCGTGAACAGAAAACCAAATCAGTTTTATGTGCACCTATCTTCCATCCTTAAAACTCCACTCGACTAGTTACTTATTTTCCAGCTACTAACTTTCCCTAAACTATTTATTTATTCTTTTGGTTATTTATTGAACTCTATATCTTATGATTTTCCACCCTGCAATCCGCCTGGCAACATCGCCTTATCTATATTATTCTTTAGGTTTTAGTGAATCGGTCAGAGAAAAAAAAAAGGAAAGAAAAGAAAACCACGAAATAAACGAAATTGTGACGACATTTCTCTCATTGTCAGATTTGTTAAGATTCAGTTATACATAAATAATTTAAAGCTATCTAAATTACGCGTATAAATGTTATCGTAAAAGGCACAGCGGCAAAATGGAAAAGCTGAAAATCGTTTAAAATAAGTTAATATAGCAGATGTATATATTAAATTATTTATTTATTACTTTATCTGATAGCTGCGAAATAATAAAAAGTTTACTTTTATTTAAAAATCAGCAACTACTGTTTATCTTTTGCTGCGGATTATGTTTGGTTGGGAAACACTTACGATATTTGCGCTGAAATTTGTTCAAGATCGCCGACCATACATCGTTTTACGATATTCACTAGAATCGATTTACGATATTTCACAGGTGTTTGGTGAAAAAACATTTACGATATTCACTACTTGTTTCACTGAATATCAATTCAGTTTGCACAGATTAAATAAATCAATTGCATATTCTATGAAAATAAAAGTTTATGTTATTTATTTATTTACGAACACATATGTACTATATACATTGATCTGTTTTCATTTGAGCTTTACAAGTTGTACACGCCTCCCAATAAAAATTTAAATACAATAAAAATACATTTATGCAAGAATCTATAATAACCGTCTGAGCTTGTTAGTTCCCATGCCCGTTTGGACATGGAATACAAGGGATTTGTTTCAATAACTGACTATGCATACGTTAACTAAAAGAAATAGCACTCGACAACTAACAAATTTGTAACAACTGTTGAGGAATTAACGTTGATTATGTCTACGCGGCACGGGCATCGTTTATTGTGGCCGGAACATGCACCTCGAGACCGTCCATGTCCTTGGTCAGATTGATTTGGCAGCCCAGGCGGGAGGTGTCTGTTAGATCGTAGGCAAGATCCAGCATATCCAGCTCCTCATCTCCGGGCTTGTCGGGCAGTTTTTCGTAGTCGTTTGTCTTGAAGATTAGATGGCAAGTGGAGCAGGTCAGGGTGCCCTCGCAGGCGCCAAAACCGTCCAGGTCTACATTGTTGTTAACGACAACGTCCAGCAGCGAGTCGCCCACTTTGCCGGAAGCTTTAATCTTCTCTCCACTCGCTCGCACAAAGGTTACGTTCACACTGCAAGCAAGGGCAAATAATAATTAACCGATTTCCCTTAACTAGATATGTTTGATTATTACTTACACATCTTGCTGCCGCAGCGCTAGGCCCAGCGAGAAAGTACGCGTGAAGTTTGATGGTTTGCTGCTGCTGATGCTGCTGCCTAAACTATTCCGTAGCCAGATATTACGCAGTGTCAGCCTTGCTGAATTTCGGATTGTGTTGATTATCATATTTTTAGCAAACCTATGTACATATGCTATGTCTATCTAATCAGTTCACACACACAATCGCGCGCTCTCCCCCGACGTTGTTTGGAATTATAAAAAATATAACAAACGTCAATTAGTAGCGCGTAGACGTAGTACACGCAACAGCTCTCAACAATTAATAATTGAGAAAATTAAAAAAGCTGACAGGTGGAGTCAAAGTCATATGGACAGCGCAGAGTTGCCAGACCGTTGTGACTGTTCAGTGCTGCCCAGCTGCGTAATGGCGAAGCGCCATAATAAAGCTTTCGAAATGTTTGATAAGGAAACGCATATAAAAAGGCGCGCTGCAGCAGTGTTAAGTTAAATGTTTATAATGATGTTGCTTAAATCAATATTGTTATTGTGCTGCCTGGGGCTTATCCAAGGTGCCGTAGTGCCCGAAAAGGAAGAAAATCCTGCGCCAATTGTGCACATTCTTAACGATGTTCAGATGGCAAAGTTTTTGTCGGAAAATCCCGACGCTATCAAGTTAAACCGTGATATCAACATCGAGAGCAGGAGCAATAGACAGGATTATGATCTGTATGGGCTTACATGGACATTGGGATCACGAAAGACTGGTGTGTAATTAAACAATATATTAAATATACTTTAAATTATCTCCAATAATTTCCCTACAGGTGACGCTGCAGTTTACAGCATAGTTCGTCCGATTCAATGGTTCGATGGTCCCTCAAATCCCCAGATAATGGTGCAATATCCAAAGTCGGGAACGGGAAAAATCGTTACCTATGTGACTATACGCATTGAGCAGTCGTCTCCTTTTGGAGATGCATACGTATCCGCCGGTGGCATTGGACAACGGAACATCGAATTCTATGTTCTTGGCTATAACACACATTTCTGGAGCTGGGACATTAAAATCTACGGCAGAGATTAATTAGATTTTTTGAGTATTTGCAAAATAAATTGAACCGTTGCAGAAATTAATAATATTTGCCTATCACTTAACACAGGAACTAACGCTGTTATCTAGAAAGTTCACTGCTACAATTTTTAATTAGGTTTTATAAAAAGATAAGCTGTTATTAATATTATGAAATGCAGGTTGAATTTAGTTAGCTTATCAGAAGTTTCACAAATAGAAACATCATTTAAGTCAAACAAACAAGTCCATAAATATAATACAAATAAGTTAATAATAGCTCATATTAAACAAACAAGTATTTAACATTTTGAAGAAGCGCGCAGTTGCTTAATTCTCTGGCAACGCCTGCCAAACTTATCGAAGACATGGTGCTAAACTATTATCGATAAGATTTTATTGTTATTTTTTCACCGGCATGGCGTGTGAATTAAAATTATATTGTACCAGAAACATAAAACCCCAATTTCACTTAATGACATTGATTATCAGAAGTGTCACAAATATAAAAATAATTTGAGCCAAACAAACAAGTCCATAAATAAATAAAATTAAGTTAATAATAGCACATGGATATTGAACATTCCAAAGTAGCGCGAGTTCCCTACCTCTGGCAAAGTCCGATAAAATTATCGAAGACATTGAGTTAAACGATTATCGATGATTTTATTGTTATTATTTTGTTACAGGCATGACGAGTTTGTGTTTTTGGAACGAATTTGAATTAAAAAAGCCACCTTTGGTAACCATACAAGTGGAAGAAACGGGGTTTGGTAAGCTTAATTAATTGCTGAAGTTCTGGATTAGTGTGAACATACATCTCTTTACAGCTAAGCATGTTTTTGTGGACATTAACCGATATCTGCAACACTTGAACGCACCTGATGCCTTGGAGTTTAATCAGACTGCTGCACTCATAGGTCGCCTAATGGCACGGCGAAAGAGCTCCTTTCGCACTATGCCGGGATTCTCTTCGCTGTGCAAACTGAATGAAGCGCTCTGCCGGCTGTTGCGTCTCGATCTGCAGCGTGAATTGGAACATTTCCGCAGTGCCTTGCCCGATGTCTGCGACGATGAATTGTCTGGTGAAATGCCAACACGCAGCAGCTTTGAATACATCTTGGTGCGTCTTCTCAGCTTTTATCATTTGCACGAACGGATTCGCCAGTGCTGTCTAAGAACAGCCAGATACTTTGGCCAGATGCTAAGCAGCAATTTCTTCATGGAATTCCTCACAGTGCTTATTGCCGCTACAGCAAAGATTAACAATATCAGCAAGTTACAGGCTAACAATTGTGCCAAGCTATACAACAAACTGTTGAAACAACGATTCAACTTTCCTCAGGTGGAAAAACATCAATTCCTACCTGAGAATTACGAGATGCCTACTCAACTACTTGTGATCAAATTAGGAACAAGTGAAGTCAAGGAGACGAATCCTGCAACAGTCACATTAAATCCACAAACACCTGCCGTGATAACCAAGGTGGATAGGGCCATGAAAAAGGCCAAAGCTGATGTGGGCACTGTAGTTGGTCGCCAGAAGCCAAAAGAAACCACTGAGACTGCCTTCCAACTGGACTCTCTGGCAACTGTGGAGGATGTTAAGCATTTCATTGTGCGAGAATCCAAGGCGCGTCAACAAACGCCAGACAATTGTTTAACCAAAGCCATACAAAATTACGAGTGGTTGTCTGCCAAGACAATCTTCGAGCGCAAGTTGAAGACTAAGGAAAACGCGAAGGCATTGAATATATTTCGCAAATTTATTGGTAGTAAAATATAACAATGCAAACCTAGCACACTTACAAGATTTTTACCATGCCTTCGGCCAACTGCATACGCTTCAGCTCCACTGTGCGGTGTTGTGGATGCAGATTGTGCTTCTGTGTTTGGGGAATAAATAGTAATTAATATTATAATAACAATACCTGTTAGATATCTATGTACCTTGACAAACTTTTTAAAGTTCTTCCGATTGCTGTACTTGCTGTCTGTTGTGTCAACTGCATGCGATTCATCATGTGATTGGACGGTGATGTTCAAATTGCACATTCGAACTTGTATGCTATCTTTCATACTTGCCAACCACTTTAAGTGTGCAACTTTCTCATCGTCGTCCTCTTCCTCCTTTTTAATCTTCAGCTGACCTGGCTCAGCATCATTTTCTATCACATCTGGCTCAGTTTTCGGCTTGCTATCCTCGTGTAGCCCGCTACACGATAACCATCCACTGATATTCACCTTAAGAGACTGTTCTCTTGGCTGGGGCACTATATATTTGGATTTCAGTGCGTTGTGGGGTATATATCGCTCAGTTAATACGGAATCTTGATCGTCGTCCCTCTCTTCGTCGCTCTTTTCCTTTTGAGTTGCTGATTTAAAGTTGAACATTCCTCCATCATCTGAATCGTTGCCGGAGCCAAATGATTTCTTTGCCTTCTTGTTGCCGGCAAACTTGAATAAATTTTCATTATCATCGCTGTCGCTTTCATTTAACTCTTCGAGACGCAGACGCTTACGTGGTTGCGTTGCAGCAGTCGCAACACTTTGACTTGCCTCAACAGGATTCTGTGATTTCTCAAGGAAATTGCGTACACTAATTCTGGCTGGCTGATTGACTTTTGCGTTAGCCATTGGTTTGTCTGCCGAATTGCCGGCTGACGGAATGTTGGATTCAGTTGGTTTGAAGGGTGCACGTTCCACAGTTTCTGGTACCTTTTTCTTAAATTGAAAAAGCCCTTCGTCTTCCTCACTATCTTCATCAATTAGTGGCACAGTTAATTTAACCTTTTCTGGAATTGGCTGACCACGCGGCGCCTTCGATTTGCATTGTAAGATTGGTTGTTCCTCCTCACTATCCTCATCGATCAGCGGCTCAGTTATTTTTTTCTCTTCAGGGAGCTGTTTACCACGTGGTGAACGTCTGGGCGATATTTGCGGCTGCTTCTCCACTGCCTGAAGCTCCATTGGGTTGCCACGAGTTGAACGCCGAGATGCTGTTACATTCTGCTGATTTTTATTGGTCACATCAATAGATAATTGCTCCTTTTCAGCTGAATTTTGATTGCGGTTTTGCTTGGATTTGTCACCAGGCAACGTTTTGCTTATCTTTCTTAACTGTATTGAATCCTGTTCATCTTCATCCGAAGAGTCCACAACCATGGGATGTTTGCGCTTTGATTTTGTTTTGCTTTCAATCAAAGTCTTAGTTTTCTTACTACTGGAAGGCTCATCCTCATCCGAGGAATCTAAGAAGATTACGTTACGTTTGCGCATCGTCCGCATTGATTGTGATTTGTCCACTTGCTTTGGTGCTGAAGCTGCCTCCGATTGTGGTTCCGTTTCCGGCTTCTCACTCTCCACACTGGGCGCATATATTACCGATTCCGCGATGCTTAACTCCGTTGCTTTGTTGTTGTTGGCCTCCGTTTGAGAGCGCTCCGTATTTGGTATGAGAATCGATGAATTCATGGATTCAGTTGTGGGGAGCGAGTTATCAATCATCTTATGTGACGGATTACAAAACTTATCCGTGGAACAGTGCAGAATGGCGAGTCCAATTTCGTAATCAGGTATAGGGCGTCGTCCAGTTTGTTCCAAAATTTCTAAAATGAATATGTTATAATAATATTGATAACCTGTACTCTGAAAGTTTACCTTGTACACTGTGAATTGTTTGTGTTGCCTGGGATTGGGTTGAGGGCACATATTGTATGACCACCACGTCGGTTTTAGTTAGGAATTGTCGGCGTACACCCGAGTTGAGATCTTTGCAAGCGCCTCCTGCTTTTTGCACAACCGGACCGAACATATCGAAATGCTTGCGATTGCAAAATACGAAAGTCTTCCGGGCAAATAGTTTAGTACGATCTGGATTCCACTTAATACTCGGCATATCCGCCGCCTGAGCTGGCGGATAGTCCTTCGGTTGCGGCCAATTCTCTGAGATGTGAATGCGCTGCGCTGCTTTGGAAAAAGCTCGCCAATAGGCAATGCTGACAATAGGCTTGTTGTCCAGCAAGGCATGTAACAACTTTACAGTGACCGTCACGTTGTCCATGGTCAAGTGTGAGCATTCCTTTGTCCAGGTTGGCAACAAGGCACCGCCCATTGGCTGCAGCAGTTGTTGCAGCTCCTCCAGTTCGGGACGTGCCAGTGACGATGGTGTTGTCGCCAGCTGCAGCTGTGTCAGCTGCCAGACATTCTTGAGTGCCCCCAAGCGTATTTTGTCTCCAACTTGCAGCGGAATTGGAGTCTTGGCCTGCATCTTTTTATTAAGCTGAATGTCATTGTTGATGTACGTGCCGTACTTGGAGCCCAGGTCGACCACAGTGAGCGCTCCACCCGATCCTGCGCTGGGCAGATTGAGGCGCACATGAGTACGACTAATACTGAGGTCCTCGGACAATATCAGATCCGTGGACAGGCGGCCAATAGTGTACACCGTTTTGGTGGGAATCAAAATGAACTTTTCCTTATCTACAACAGTAAACACATTAATACAAAAGTGAATTAGTTATTTACTAACTTACCATCATCGACTTTCGTTAAAACAAACATAATTGTTTTGGACAACGCAATTTCACAAGCGATTAACAGAAACGTCAATCGAACTTCGTAGATGTAAATAGTTAACAGCTGTGTTAAAATTTGGCGCCACTGTTAGGCTTTGTATGCAGCTAAACAGCTGCGTATTAATCTGTTACGTTTACAGGTGGATGGTAGCCGGTTGTATGCGTTTATTTATTATCTTATTACATTAAATTTTAAATATATTAGTTTAGCTTTACTATAGTATTTTCATTCATAATTATATAAACAAGCAAAACAAGTTCACAAAGAACAATTAACAGCAACATATAATCAAACTTCAAGAAATAAATGAATAACAGCACTGTTAACTTTTGCTCCTCTGTTAGGCTTTGTATGCAGCTCATAACACAACAGCGTACTGATTTGTTACGTTTACAGCTGAATGTCAGCCGGTTTAAGTTTTTCTACATTGTTTACTGCTGTTTGTTTTCTTTTTGTGCAGCAAGTGTTGATTTGAAGTCCATGTAATTAATAAAATAGTGAAAAATGGCACATTTAACGGGCACACGCGTCAGCATGTTCAACGAGTCGTTTCTGAACGACAATGAACACGACTCGAATGCCGTGCTCATGGAGTTGGATAAGGGGCTACGCAGTGCCAAGCAGGGAATCCAATGCGAGGCGATTGTGCGCTTTCCACGCCTCTTTGAGAAGTATCCCTTCCCCATACTGATTAACTCGTCGTTTATTAAACTGGCCGAGTTCTTTGTGAGCGGTTCCAATCTGCTGCGATTCTGGGTGTTACGAGTGTGTCAACAGAGCGAGAATCATTTGGACAAGATACTCAACATTGACAACTTTGTGCGTCGCATATTTATGGTAATGCATTCAAATGATCCGGTGGCTCGTGCTCTACTGCTACGCACACTGGGCGCCGTCTCGCGTGTAATACCAGAGAAGCCACAGGTCCATCATGCAATACGTCGTGCCCTCGACAGCCACGACACCGTCGAGGTGGAGGCAGCTATCTATGCCAGCAGCTGCTTTGCCGCCCAGTCGAGTTCCTTTGCCATTAGCATGTGTGCAAAGATCTCCGACATGATTGAATCGCTGCAGGTGCCGGTGCCCATGAAGTTGCTCCTCATCCCAGTGCTGCGTCACATGCATCACGACGCCAATACAGCAGCACTGGTCAGCAAACTGTGCCTCGAGCTGTTGCCCAAGTATCCCGCGCAGAGTTTCGTGGTGGCCATAATCAACACACTAACCCAGTTGTCATCGCGTACGCTTGTCGGTGTGCCTGGCCAGCTGAATGTGCTGCTTGACTTTATGGAGGATCTGCGCACACCGGTGCGTATCCAAGTGCTGAGATCCTTCAACGAGTTAGCTGGCAAGCAGAGCGTTAATGCCTGGCCCAAGCCAGCAATTGGAGCACTGATAAGCAAGTTTAATCTCTGCACAAATGGGGCAGAACAGTTTCTGTTCCTCTCCATTCTCTTGAAGCTCAGCGAGTGTCCGCTGACGTGTCAACAGCTGCTGCTTGAGCATCGGGAGGCGTTGCTCCGTCTCTGCGTGCAGTGCATCAGCAAGTTGGATGACTATACTACGGCCACCCAGGCAATGGCCGTGTTGTCTGCTCTGGCGGCCTTTGGCCTCAAGAAGCAGGTGACACCGGTGGACGACATACTCGACATTGTAAATTTGCATATGGAGGGCGTGCTGTTATGCACGGCACGGAGGGCAGAGTGCACCCGGGACTTGCGACGTGTCCTCACTTATGGCATACGCATAACGCAAGCAAATGCGGAATTTGGTGCTAACTTCATTGGGATGGTAGCCAATACACTGGGAGACAATGTCGTCTATCCGCCGGCCAATGCACAGCTAATATGCGAGGCACTCGTGGGACTCTGTGAACACTTCCAGCTGCGGAAATATGCATTCAGCACAGGCGAAGTACTGGACGATGAGGCAGCCATGGAAACGGATGAACCGGTGACAAACAAGGTGAGAATTCATTGAAGAAACACACTGCAATAGTTTTAACAACTACATTTACAGGTGAATCCTCTGTTGGCGCAACTGCCTCTCATTCTGTACAAGCTAAGCAAAGTGGCGGAGAGCGACGATGAACCGGAGCAGCAATTGCGTACCGTGGAAATCCTCAGCGCCTTGGTCTGCCAGTCGACAATGGGTTGCTATCTGCCACAGCAAGTGGTGCAATGCTTCGAGATTTGCATTGAACGTGTCAATTGTTGGACTCTCTATCGCATTGCACGCACAGCGAGTCGTTATGGCCATCATTATGTGGCAGCGCACATCTACACGAAGGTCTCCCAGATTGTCATCAGCGATCACATGCACTACTTTCTGGTTGCCCTTGCCCAGATCTCGCAGGCCGAGTGCATTCTCAACTATGGCCTGGAGTATGCGTATATGCGTGATAATTATGCGCCCATAGAGGCACCGGAGCCATTATTGCCGCTAATGAAGCGCCTGGAGACGGCCAGCAATCTCTATCAGCAGGCATTGGCCAGCATGCGTGCATGTTCCTCGCCGCAGCATCCTTGCAGCTTCCAGTTGGAGTATCTAAAGATACGCGCACAGTTTCTACAGACACTCCATCTGGCCGTGACGGTAAAGAATGCTCAGGTGATTGTGCCTCCGCCAGCGATTGCGGGCAGTCTGGCGCAGAATTCCCGCGACTATTTGCAAAAGTTCGGACATGTGACGAACCAGCTGCGCAAGCTGGTCAAGGCTCTCAAGGCCTGCGAGGAGACCTATGCCCGCCTCTACAAGTCCTCCTTTGATGCGGACAATGTGACGCTGGAGTTTCTGGAGGTGGCGGAGTTTCAGTGTGCGCTCTTTGCGCACATTATCGAATCGATTTGTTATGCTACGCCGCCGGAGCCACCTGTATTTCTGACCACAGGCAATCATCCGGAGACACGCTACTTTGCAGCCAGCTGTCAGCGCATGGAACAGATGCAGAAGAATCTGCCGCAGGAGCTGCCCAATGCCAAGACCATCAGCAATAGGCATCTGGATGTTATTATTGCACTGATTGAAATTATCACCAAGACGCCGCATTGTCTGCCTCGCTACTTCTTCCAGATACTGCAGTCTACACAGATTAAACTGTCGGTTAGTCCACAGCCTCGTAGTGCGACAGAGCCGGTGATTGTTCAGTCGGGCAGCAATTTGGTCATCAAGGTGGAGGGCGTGCTCCAGCACTTTAGCAAGCAGCAGAAACATTTCCGACGCGTCGATTCGGTGCAATTAAGTCTCACCTCGCAGCTGATGACGCCACGTCCGGTGAACGAGTTGGTGAAGCTGCCAAACAATGACACTGTGACCCTTAATCAAATCGTCAAGCCACAACGTGATTTCCTCTCCGGCAGCTTCCTGCTTCCCATCTCAAGTGGCGGCCAGTTTCAGGTTACGCTGGAAACGTTTGTCATCGATGAGCACGGCATTACCTGGTGCACGGGTCCCAAGAGTTCAATGGTGGTTCGAGTGCTGGACGATCCGACAAAGCCAGCAGCAGCCCCAGTGGCCAGTACTTCGCAGGCCGTAAGCCAAGCTAGGCGTTTCTGAACAAAAATCTTTTACTTGACAATATATAAACTGAAAATTAAACTACGCGGTTCATCTATCAATCAGGTAACACTGCACTGCGACTTAGTGGCAACACTGCATGTATTTTGTGTGAATGGCAAAGCAGCTGTTTCACACTTGCAATCGTCTGCTTCACAGTGATGTTTTCACGTTTGTCGTTGTAATAAACAATGTTAAGAAATATAAAAAAAAGAATTCTTTGAAATTTTGCAAGAAATGCGGGTGTGTTCAATCGTAGGACAGCAGACTTGCACTAAATGGAGTATTTCATCAGCAGCAGCAGTTTATGTTTAATATTGTGTAAAATTAATAACTGCAGTTAGCTAGCAAGTGGGTTTATGTTGCAATTGTGAATTTTAATTGAAATCAATTAGACGCGCACACATCAAATAGCACACGCAAAAGAGGCCAAAGGCAGACCATTCAAATTTAGATATTCCACATCACATATACGCTTGACCATATTCCGCGCTTAACCTGTGGTGCACAGCCACAACCCATGGACATAATTGCCCTAATTGGAAACAACAGCAGCAGAGCAGCAGCTTCGGTAGCATGGCACAATTTACGCTGTGAGTACAAGTTGGGGCCCAGTTGCCCTACGATCTGCGGTCTTGTAAGAATCCAAATCGAGTAGGCGACGCCGATATATGTTGCGTTAATGAAGACCTTTGTTATACTCTTGCAGCAGGTATTATGATTTTGTCACGCAATATGTAACGCATTAAAGAAGGCCCCCAAAAAGTGTTTAGTTAGTTTTTGTCTTGACAATATGAAAAAGGCACATATTTTATATAGTTTTCTGTATTTTTTTAAAATTTACTGCTTATATTGATCAAACTGGGTATATGTCACTAAATCATATAGCTGACATAGAAACGATCAGTCGAAAATCAACGTTTAGTATGCAAAACTTGGTTATTTCTTTACATATCTCAAACAAATTCACAGATTGTGTACTTAGTATTGTCCTATACGTAACGACTTAATTAAGCTGTCATATGGAAGAACTGTCAAAAGCTGAATACATGGCTCAGCAAGAGTATAACACTTTCGGCGTGCCAAAGATAAGCTTTCTTTCATGTTTATCTATAGTCGTAATATTATGCAAGTGAAATCGGCGCCGTCGCCTACTACTACATAAGTTGAATCATACATTTAAATTAACCATTACATATTCTGCGATTATATTCGGGCATGTTTCGGGTGTTGTTGTTGTTGGGTGCTTCATTTTAGCTACAATAAACACAGTGCTCCGCCCAACAACGACATTCTCACACGAGTGGACTGCGACTGCGAGCATGTGCCATTGTGTTCGATTAACGATGTCCAGTTAAGATTTTTGGTGCCCGACGATTTAACGGAGGTAAGTATGCAATCAGTTTCATTTCAATTGCAATCATTGATATTGAAAACAATTAATAATGGCTTACAGGTGCGAACTCTGTGCCAAGAATGGTTTCCAATCGACTATCCACTGTCTTGGTACGAGGATATTACCTCAAGTACGCGATTCTTTGCGCTAGCCGCTGTATATAATCTGGCCATAATTGGTTTAATTGTTGCCGAAATCAAACCGTATCGAAATGTTAATAAGGAGGTAATAGCCAATATCAGTGATAGTGATGAGTTTTACACGAGGCTGAGCGGTTTTCCCATGCAGGACAAAGGCATATTGCCGGACTCGATGGGTCGCACCGCAGATGTCGGCTACATATTGTCACTGGGCGTCCATAGATCGCATCGACGGAACGGGATTGGTTCGCTGCTACTGGACGCGCTGATGAATCATTTAACGACGGTCGAAAGACATGCGGTTAAAGCAATCTTCCTGCACACGCTGACCACAAATCAACCTGCCATATTTTTCTATGAGAAAAGAAGGTAAACACACCTCAATATTTGATATGGCTAAGTTCAATATATATATATATATAAATATATATACGTATATATAGTACATTAGTCTATATTAAGAGTTGCGTGTCTTTAGCAAATTAACATTTACTTCCTGCCCTCCTTTCAGATTTACGCTACACTCGTTTCTGCCTTACTATTACAATATACGGGGCAAGGGCAAGGACGGTTTCACGTACGTGACCTACATAAATGGCGGTCATCCACCTTGGACTCTATTATATCCTTTTACAATATGTCTTTACTGTATTGCCGTGTGCTTGTTTCTATTTATATTCTCTTTGTACTTTTGGTTGCCTTAACTCTTGCCACACAGATCACTTTAAGCACTACGCTTCCAAACTGCGTCATACCGGCAGCCTATGCGTGTGGATATCATCCCGTGTTCAGCACGTGGTGCGTTGGTTTTACCACAAGCTGTTAACACGCTTCAATGTCATTGAATGAACCAACCAACGGACTGCACCACCATCATCAAACACCCTTCCGTGTCGAGAGAAGATTGTACGATATAGTGTGTTCATATTCCATCTGTTATCATTATTCCGTTGAGCACATTCGACACAACACCAGCTTCATTCTAAATGTTAGGCGAGCCAAATCATTGCGTTTTGTATACAGAAAGGGAAAAACAAAAACAGAAAAACAAAGAGAATTGTAAAATAGTCTTATATACTTGTATTATTACGTTTTCCGAAATGTTCACTGCTGTAAATAAGTCGTATCATGTTTTATTTAATTCGCTGTACAAGTAAGTGTTTTTTATACTTTCATCTTTAATTTTTTTTTGTATAATCTTTTGTATGTAATTAATGTTCTCTGTAGGTTCTTACCTTCTACGCACAAGACAGTCATTTTAGTTAGTTTAGCGAAAACATAAAACAAAGATGCTTATGCTTTACAGTTGAATTTATAAATTTAATTAATAAAAAAAAACAGCACGAAATAGCTTTGAGAACTGATCAAAAAAATAATTAACGAAACACATTTATACATAAACGAAGGGAAACACAAATCCTACAAATATTATCATTTCAATATATGTTCGCTGTCTCTATAGTATTTTGTAAAAGTATTTTCAAGCTAAATGTTTCGCAGCTGATTCATATTAATTTAGACACAATTTACTTAGCGAATTGTAATATTTTTTAAATAAAAACTTGTAAAGTTACAAATATAAGAATCAAATAATTTTTCCTAATATTTGCAGCTACTTGTATATTTATATAGACCAAGTGTTTTACTGGGCTTCGGTAAAATGCAAAGTAAAAACTTAAAAACTGCTGACAATAATAAAATAATTTTAATTGAAATAAATTGCGCGCCAAGAAAAAGTTACTCGATTTGGGCAAGTGGCAACGCTGTTCCATTACTATTGTGAACTAGAAAACTGACACATATCGATTAAATATCGATGTATGCGATAGTTTTGTTCTTCTATTGTGAACTGCATAGTAGGTGAGGGGCCCATACGTCGATTTAGTAGCATAAATTCGTCGAAACAATATTACAAAAATGTTCTCCAGAGCCGCACTGCTTACAGGTAAAAGTGAAAATAATTTAAAAACAATATAATGTTGCTTATTAAACGCTTTTTGACAAACTCGCGCGTGGATGTGACACCGTAAAACGACCGTGAAAATTGTTACGGCACCGCAAATTCAGCCATCGTGGTTTATGTAATCACGATGAAGATTCGCAACATAAACGTCAAATTTGTAGATGTACATTGATTTGTTCAAATGAGACTCTGACTGAGGAATAATACTAGTCGAATTTCGTTTATTTATAGCCCAACGCCCATTGAGCTTGGTGGCCACCCGCACGGCCGCTGCCGCTGCCCAGCCAGCCGGAGGTGCCGTCGAGCGCCGTCAGCGCCCCGAACATCCCGGCAAGGTGCGTTTGGGTTTCATTCCAGAGGAATGGTTCCAGTTCTTCTATAACAAGACTGGTGTTACCGGTCCCTACACATTCGGCGTGGGTCTGATCACCTATCTGTGCTCCAAGGAAATCTACGTCATGGAGCATGAATACTACTCCGGTCTCTCCCTAGGTATCATGGCCATTGTTGCGGTCAAGAAACTAGGACCAGCTATCGCTCGCTGGGCTGATGGCGAAATCGATGTGAGTCTGAGATAAGCTTTAATATAACTTGAAAGTATAAAATGCCCAATATTTTCTTGCTTTTGCCTGTAGAAAATCGAAGGCGAGTGGAAGCAGGGTCGCGAGGCTGAGCTGCAGGTGCTTGCCGATGCCATCGAGGCCGAGAAGAAGGAGCAATGGCGCGCCGATGGTGCTCTGATGCTGATGGAGGCCAAGAAGGAGAACATTGCATTGCAATTGGAGGCTGCCTTCCGTGAGCGTGCCATGAATGTCTACTCGGAGGTCAAGCGTCGCTTGGACTACCAGGTGGAGTGCCGTCACGTTGAGCGTCGTCTCAGCCAGAAGCATATGGCTAACTGGATTGTGGCCAATGTGCTGTCCAGCATCTCGCCCCAACAGGAGAAGGAGACGCTGAACAAGTGCATTGGCGATTTGAGCGCCTTGGCTCTACGTGTCAAGAGCGCTTAAACGACTCGAGTTTTAATTGTTAATTTGTAAATGAAACAAAATTGCGAGACGCAGGAAACACCCTGGATAAACAACCACAAATTGTTTAACTAAATACATAGAAACACAATCTGTCTTGGAAGAAAACAATTCAATGTTGATCAGTATATTTATTCAGTAAATTAATCACAATCACATGCTTATCACTCTGCATCTGAACTTTCTGCCGATGTCTGCTTCCCATTCAGAAGCTCCTCAAATTCATCCATAACGTCTTGATGTCGATCGTCTTGTATGTTCTGCACGCAATACTCCGATGCTGTGACGACACACAATGGTTTTTCCCCGCTATAAAAGCCAGATCCATCGCGCAAATAGGTCACCCCCTTGGACAGCAGCCAATTCTCTAACTGGACGAAGCAGGTACATTGCCAGGGATTTCCCTCGATGGCCACACGCTTTAGATTGGGCAGCGTGCCATTTAGATTGGGCAGAAACGTCAGCTTATTGTTGTCTATCAGCAGATCCGTGATGCTTTCCAGGCTTTCCAGAACATCGCTATTGATCTCTATCAATTGATTATGGCCCACATGCATTTTCTGCAGGCGACGCAACGGTGCAAACATGCGTACGTCCAGCTGGTGCAGTTCGTTGTTGCCCAGCGAAAGGTATTCGAGGAAGGGCATCGAGGCGAATGCCAAAGCATGCAGATGCTTCAAGTTATTCGTGTTTAAGCTTAGCTTGCGCATGCGAGGAAGTGTATTGCTGCCAAAGGTATGCTCGCCCAGGGACTCGATGCTGTTGTGTGACAAGTCCAGTGTATCCAAATCCTCCAGCCCCTCAAAGGTGTGTCGCTTGATCTCAACGATATCGTTCGACTGCAAATACAATTTACGCAACGACTGCAGACCCGCGAAGTGAGAACTACTCAGACTAGCGATGCTATTGTGGGATAAGTCCAGCACTTGAAGTCCACCTAATAATCGAAATTGACTGTCGAAGAGTAACCTTATGTTATTCGATGATAAATCCAATTGTTGCAGTGCAAATTGTTGGACAGTAGAGGAACCAAAGGCGTTTTTATTCAGTGCTCTCAGCGAATTCCTCGACAGATTCAGCAGTCGCAGCTGCATTAATGATTGGAAAGTATCTTTGCCAATCTCGTTCAGCGCATTTCCGCTCAGTTGCAACTCCAGCAGTCCGTTTAATCCACGCAAGGATGTGGCGTCCAGCTGTAGTTGATGGAATAGAAGAGTTTAAGTGGAATCACATTTTGATTACGACCCAATCAGCTGGCTTTAAGTTATTCTAGTCTCAAAATGATCCAATAGCAATATTGATTACGCGGAAGCTTTAAAACTGGTTTCTGTACCCAGTAGTTTTGCAAAAAAATGGTTAAAAGGTATTAATGTTTCGGTTTTAAGTCTACATATGCTTCATAAACTTATGAATCAGAGGATTTCTGTGAAACCTTCATGAGTTCCCAGAGACTATAAGAGATGAGAATATTATCGTGGGTATCTAGTGCTCTAAGAGTCCCTAGCTGTTCTCTACCTAAACTAAGCTATCTTATAGTACCCCTATCATCCATAAAACATTTGAATCTGATTACAGGGTATCAACTAGTTGTTGTACGCTGTACTGGAACAATTTTATAATACAAATGCAATTTCCATAGAATATCGTATATATAATGTCAAAGCATTAAGCACATTTTGCCTAATAAAAAGAATCACAGTAGAGCTTCGATAAGATATATTTTAACTGATTCGATTAAGAAAGTAATTGCCTGCCACTCACCTGGATGAGTTGATTATCGTTGAGAATGAGTTGCTGTAAATGTGGACAGTCACCGAGACTGAGATTGGCCAACTCATTGTAGCCAAGATGAAGTTGTTGCAGCTGTGGCATGTGTGGCAGCTCGAGTTGACTCAGAGCGTTGTGTGTGAAATTAGCATAAATCAATTTGCGCAGATTGTCAAAGTAATCCTTTGTCAGAGTTGTGAGTTCATTGTGACTCGCATCGAGCGACTGCAGCGTCGAGTCGGCGGCAAAGTGTGTGCCCAGCAATTGTTCCACTGAGCAACCGCTGATATTGAGTTGCCGCAGATTGGGCAGAAGCGAAAAGCCGCCTTCGTCTAGCTGCAGGCTTTTCACATGCGACAGATCCAAGTCAAGCAAGTTGGCCAAGCCGGCAGGCGAACTGTCTCTGCCTATAAAGAACTCTGTGTTTTCATTCCTGACGATCAACCTTTGAAATTTGTCGGTGGCGGAATCCTTAATATTATTTAAATCCTTTAGGCTTTCCAACTCCCGGCACTCGACGCTGTGCCAACTTTGCGACTCGCAGCTCAGTGTGCTGCACTGTGGTAAGCCAATCCAGCAGATTAGCCATAGAATTGGCAAAGTTAAGAGTGACATTCCAGCTCGACAGACAGCTCATCCAATACTGAGAAACATTTGGAAGTAAAGCGTATGATAAGAACGCAGTCAAATCAAGTTTCTCACTCGCATGTCCGGTTATTTTTTCTCGTTTCATTCAAGAGCTCTGAAGTGACCGTCTGAGTGGCAAGCTGTAAACAAACCGACTGCCACAAGTTGAAAGAAAAAACACAAGGCGGCGCCCACACATCTCTATATGTATTTAGATAAATAGCATCTAGCTATAACTCTTTAATCAGCTTAGCGTTGTTCACAATAATCATATATATTTATATGTTATAATATTATATAATGTATTTATATTTAGTTGCACATTGATTACAATTTATTGTGCTCTTGCAGAAAAAAATATTTGAATTATTTGTATTAATTTTAAACTATTTTGTAGCATTGTGTGAATAGAAACTATGAATAAATCTAGAATACGATTATAATACAAATAACTAGAACAAATAATTACATGAAAATTACTAAAACTTAGGCTACAAATTAAATAACATAATTAACACTAATTAGTTTAATTAAGCAGAGTAAATATAATAGAGTAATATAAGCTAAAGAGCTTTATTTATTAGACATTTCCGAGAGCTCTTAAGTATGTTATATGGTATACTATATAATAAATATAATCCACAAGGGATTATACATACTATTTCTTAAGTTCTTCACTGGTTTTGGTAAGACTGCAAACAATTTGAGAGTACATCAGTATATTTAATCATTTCCCTTTATACGATATAATATCTCATATATATCGTCTCCTATCGTATAGAATAATATTAGATATATTGTGTAATATAATTATCGTACAATGTTAGGGGACGTAAAATGACATTATATCTTATATTAGATTCAATAATATCATCTCAACTTGTATTGTATCATAGGATATAGTAACTGCTCTCATATTCTATCATTACCATATTCTATCCTATCGTATAATGTTAGACTCTTCTCATATCATATTATATTTTACCATGTAACAACTCTTCCATAAGATTATTTATTTAAGAGCTTTGTAGCTTAATTTCTTTAGCGCCTGCCGAGAAACTTGTGCGCAGTTGTTATATATTAATATAGGAATATCTGAAGAATGCGGTTTAGGGAGGGTTTATCTATAAATCAGACTATAGTTACGGTTGGGTTTGTCATCTTGTTGCTGTTGTATAACGGCTGATAATGATGTGTGCCTTGACCGTTGCTCTGGCAGCTGCCATTCAGGAATCGCGTCTTCACGCCATTCTGTTGCACTTGTTGTTGCTGCTGGTGCTGTTGCAACTTCTTGTGGCAGCCACCGTTTGGCAATGGCAGCGGTTCACCTATCAGTGTTATACGCACTGGCTTGTGGGCGGCGACAGCGCTCGTGGGCGTGGCGGCCGACTCTGTGGCATCCCAACCGATGGAAGCGCGACGCGGATATGCGGCAGCTGCCAGTTGTTGGTTGTAGTTGGTCAACGTCGTGGAAATGATCGTGTGGCGACGTGTCTGACTCAGGGCACGACAACTGTTGTTGTTGTTGTTGCTGTTGTTGCAGTTGCTGTAATTGCTGTGATTGTTGTGGTGTCCATTGCATGAATGATGCTGTGATTGCTGCTGTGATTGCTGCTGCGGCTGCTGCTGATGACGTATTATCGTTGTGGCAGCCACCGTGGAGTCGTTGCAATGCAAGTGCAGCGCCGGAAAGTGCGTGGTGTAACTGGTGTATTCAGGCTTACTTCTGCGGGCAGAGAAACATCTTAAGATTAGCACGGAAGTATAACTTGGAAGTACAATGTACACATGCTCTGAATGAGTTTTGCTGTTACTTTTATTGTGACTACTTTTAGGAAAAAACTTCTCATGTACACTAACTAATTTCTTTAGTCGATTGGCAAATAATTAAACTGAACTTAAATTCATTGGCTCTCAATAGTATGATTGGCAACTCTCTGCTGATAAGTTGGCAACAACCGCTTGACGAGTGGACAGTGCTGTTCATAAGTTGGCAACTCAAATATTGTAGTTATAATTTGAATGTTAAATCAACATTTGTCAGCTTTTAATCGTGTACATGAGAAGTGTTACTTTTGGGTAATAGGTAGTTGGTTAGTTGTGGGTCAGCTTTACCTGGGGACTCTATTTAATTGCCGCATGCAATTAAATTAGTTCACAAACAGTGTTAAGTGTCAGGCAACAAATTGAATGCTTAAAGCTATGACTTAAGACTAATTTATCGATTTTTCAGTATGTTAGTCTTATTAGTAGTATATTACTTAGTAATTTTTGCAGTATTAAATACAGTTAAAGCAATTAATATGTAGATCTTAGAAGTGAAACGGAATGGAATGAAACACGCTTCAGGTGCAAAAGTTACAATTATCAGTACAGTTATAACTTAGGTGTAGTATACATAGGAGATTGATTGCACACAGCACGATAATGGCTAAGATGAAATCACAAAATAGTACCTGTTGCTCCCCAAACTGTAGTCTATATAGATTAATATATATATATATATGTGGCAGCATGTTGGGAGAAGTGTGGAGTGTGTGGGTGAAGTGGCAAAGTGGTTAATCAAATGTTAAAGATACGAACAGTTAAGCAATGAGCACAATGCAACAGCAACATCGCTTGTGGCAGCTACTTGTTGAATACTGTTGGCCCAATTAGGCGTTCGCTGCATTACAATTTGCAACCATTAACGTCAAGTGGCCAGCTGATTTGCATGCCACAACCGCAGTTGCAACTTGCGACTTGCAACTTGCAATAAGCCGAAAAAGCCAACGGCGCATGAAGCCAACTGACAGCTGAGTGGCAATTCAACATCAACAATAAGCGTTTGCCACAAGCTTCGTTTTGTATACCATTTTGTTGCATGTGGCAGCAACAAAACGGAAAATTATAATAATAATAAATAACTAATTAAATAAAAATAATAATAATACACGAAATAAAATAAGAAAGTACGATATGTCGAATGGAATTGAACGTTTGCCTACCTGGACAAACCCTCCGCACCAATGGCAAGTGGTCGTGTCTGTGAAAGTGGAATTGGAATTGTTGATAGCTTTCGGTTAGTCAATCATGTGCACACACACAAACACACGCAAATGCACTTAAGTACACAGTATGTATACATATTTAAGTGAGCTGGTCACACTTACTCGCTCCGTTTGGGTGGCCATGCTTATGCACTCCTTGTTTGCCACATCGCCACTCGCCTGCCGCTTCTCCGCCTCCAGTTGCTCAATGAGATCTCGCTGCAGGCGTATGGTTCGATCACGATCATCCACTTGTCCCTAGTTTGTACATAGTAGACAGTGTGGCCAGAGTTAGTTAACAATCTCTATCTTTCTCTATCTATCTTTCGCACAGCACAACTAAATTGTATATTCATAATTTACGAACTAAGCCAGAGAGTGTTCAAGTTTTAGACGATTATAATAAATAAAACTTGCAGAAATACGAGTACATTTATGTTTATGCTATCCATCAATCAACATCGATCACAAGCATGCTCTAAATTCCGACGATAAAAACATAGATAAAATTCGCATATTTCATACTGTTTTAATGTCAAACATTTTAAGTGAATTATGAGAAGATATTTTCTGTTTAAGGCTAGACATTGATAAACAATTTAAAATATTTAAAATAATAATAACAATTGTCAGTAAAATGATTTGATTAGTTGATCATGAAAGGATGGAAAGGTTTAAATATGTATTTCATACTGTTTTTCTATTTTGAAGATTGGTAATAATTTAGATTGAAGATTGAAGTTACAACTAACTAACTAACTAAATTAAAGTACCTGCTTTCAGTTGATTCTTTTGAATCTAAAAAAGTCTGAAATACAATTTCTATCCATTTATATTTTGGTTTTATAAAACTAAAATATTTTTGACAATGGGTTTCCTTATACCCTACAGTATTCCATATTCATGTTGCAGCTATTAATTCTAAGTTCTGATAGGGCTACAAATTCAAGCCATCCATTCCAATTGAAGTCTACATTACATATCTTATTTAAAAACTAAATAATGAGTTTCTCATTTATAATCCAACTATTACATAAATTCTGTTATTTTTCTTCACTTTCAAATATTCATGACATTTTAATAGCTATTAAATTACCGCTTCCATTTCATTTCTTGTATAATAACATGCAGTTTATACTATAATAAACTCTTTAATCTATTGTTTATTCGGAATTTAGAGCATGAATTACAAAAAAAAAACAAAAAGCTAAAGTTTCGTATTGTTGTGTGTTGTTTTAATAAGTGACTAGTTATAGTTTATAGTCAAATAGTGCTTGTATCTCAGATTAAAAATCAAACTTTAGCTATATACACGATAGATAAAAGATATATGTATATATATATATAGAGAGCATATAATAAGCATAAGTATATGTTGTTTTTGTTGTTGTATAGTATGTTACATGCCAAGTATTGAGTATGGAAACAACAACAGCAATCATTGTATTTATATATGTTAACTATTATCGATAAGAAAGATAAAATTGTAAAGACTGTTTCCTGTTGAATGTGACTGCATCGTATTTGATAAGAGATAAGCGAAAGTGAGTACTCTCAGACTGAGTTGTGAATCTAATCGATCGAGCAAACGAAATGCAAAGAACGTGCAAATACCTGAAGGTAAACCACCTGTCTACGTAGATCCGATAATTCCTGCAATGGATCCTCCGTTGTGGATGATGTCAGACTGGCCAAGTCGATGTCATTCAGTTGTTTGCTATCCAATCCACAGGCTGCAAACAATTGCACATTGTCATTCTCGAAGGGATTGAGTGTCTCCGTCTGAAAGCGAAAGCAAATGAATATTGAAGAATGTTTAAAAAACTGTGTCCACTAAAATATTTATGAGATTGGAAAAAGGAAAATGAAAACCTACCCGCTTTAAATCAAAATCACCTTCCTGTGTGACGGTGCAAAATGTGAGTTGGATGTTTATGAGAGTGTGTGTGTGTCGTGTGGCATGAGAAAAGTAAGTAAGTGGCAAAAAAATAATGAAAATAAAAGAAAATACGACTGAGAAACTGAGGGTTTACCTCCTGAAGGATGCGGCGTAGACGCAGCAACTGCTTCTTGAACTGCAGCACATCCTGGATCATGGCATTCCTGAAGGACTTGTCATACAACATCAGATCGTCCGATGAGCTGTGCAGCTCTGCGTTGCTTCCGTGTCCTGTGGCACGTCTAGAGCCGGACGCCGTGGCAGACAACTGCAGATGCTGATGTGGCTGCTGCCGACGTTGCAGACTCGATGTCGAGGAGGCGGTGGAGGCACGTGAGGCAGCCGTGCTGCGCTTACGGCCGGAGGCGCCGCTGTGTGTGGAACGCAAACTGTTGTCCGAGTCGTTGCCCGTTGTTAGCTGCTGCTGATCCTGCAACCGGGAACGATTCAACAGCCGTGTGGCACGTGCGGGCAGCTTGGCGCTGTGGGAAGAGATAGTAACAGACTATGAGTAATTGTAGTTGCCATTTGCAACCTAAGCTGCCACCTAAGATATGTGGCATTCGCTGACGGTGCGCTGCTTGCCACAAAAGGCGGCACATAGTGGTAATGATGATGAAGATGATGATGATGTTGGGCGTGTTGGGGGCAGTTGCTCAGCTGCTTGATGCCAATGGGCGATGAGCTGTTGCGCTGACTTCGCGGCGTCTGTGGCAGCTGCCCCACAAGGAATCTGTTCTCCGACGTCTTCAGATCGGTGCGTACACGACGCACGCCACTGGGCGAGGCAGCTGCCGAGGATGTGGATGCAACAGCAGCATTTATGGACATGTTGTTGCCACTTCAATTCGCAACGAAACTGAATTTAGTTTTTGTTGCAGGACGATGACGATGACACAATCGGGACATGCGCATTGCCACAACAGCTGAGTGGAGACTTGAAACGAGTGCAGGGGAGCAGGGCAGGGGTTAGAGTGGGTAGGGGGTGGGATGGTACTGTGTAGACTTTGTAGAGTTAGCTCTTTTTCAATTATTTAGCCAATGCGACGCGCTTTAATTAACTTGGCCGCAATGAAAGTGAAATGGCAGTCATTGATTAGGAACCCCCTCTCTCATCCCCCCTGAAGCACGACGCCTGTCAATGGGCAATTAATTGCGCCGCCAACATGCTGGGAAGCTGCACCACTCGGTGGTGCGGTGGCTAAAGTCGGTTACGTGGTGGAAATAAATCCACAACATGCTGGAAATATGTTGTTGTTTGTGTTGTGTTGTTGCTGGTGAAAGTCAACTGTTGCGTGTTGCAGTCGCTGTTGGAGTGGGAGTGGAAGGGGAAGCGGGGAGGGGAAGGGGAAGCGGGGATTATTACAAGTCTTACACATGCGCGTTGTTAGCCGCATAATTTATACAAAACTATTGAAAATGTCCAACAAATATTGAATAAATACTCCGAGAGTAACCAAAATCAACAGCAGCAACAACAACAACAACAAAAAACAACCTTAACAACAACCACAGCAACAGTCACAACAATTTGAGCCACATTCCGAAAGGTTAACATTTTATTGTAACGGAATTTGTAGGTTCCAGGTCGCATCGCAGGTAAATAACTTTGCGTCTTATGGCCAATTGGCACGCAAAAGAGAAAAATAAAAAATAAAATTGAAGCAGACAAGCATTAAAAACATAAAAAATAAAAAACAAATTGTTTGCATTTTATTTGACTTTCACACATCACAAGCTAACTGAAACCTAATTGGTCTTGCCTCAAAAACATAACAAAATAATGGATTACTGAAATATATTAAACAACAAAAAGCAAAAGTGCTACGTAATTGCCCAATAAAACTGGAATAACTTTAAGTATTAGCTTAGCCAAAATTATTACCACTTTTAAGATTTAAAGTTTTGCGCAAAGAATCAAAAGAAATAAAAACATAAAGTTACTGAAATTTTGCACTATAATAAACATACAATCGGCTTGATAATCTTTGTATTGGCAACGAATTTAAGAGGCTATCTTTTTTTTATAGGTCAAACGCAGTAGACTTAAAGAAGTAAATAGATTATAAAAGATACAATAGGCAAAGAGTGACTGTCGAAAAGAAATCAGGTCAAAACTGTTAAGTTCTTTGGTATACTATCAGGAACACACATAATTTTATTACTGTATAAATCAATTAGTTCAATTGCGAGCTCAGTTTAATGATTATCAGTTTTCTACACAAACAATTTAAACTGCATGGGGGGAAAATAATTATTAATAATTAAAAAATATATTTTAAATAGGAAGAACATACTTTCTTGAGTAAAACCTGTTTTCAAGTGTTTGATAATTGATAGATTCTACATCCAATTATTGAGCATAAGTGTACAGTATTTCCATGCTTATTATTCTTTAAAGAGCCTGTATTTCAAGCCCTAATAACTTCTTATTTTAAAACTGAAGATGGTTTTAAATACCATACTAATATACTATTAAGTATACAAAGATAGATGACCATGAAATCTTCCTTTTTCTCTTTGTTTCTGTCCGTACGAACTACCAAGAGAGTATACTAATATTATATTACTATACACTATACTATACTATTACTATACTATACATTAACTCCGCTCTATCATATACTAAGATACTTTTAACTGCTATAAAACTGTGCTCCTTCTCTGTATCTAATGATATGCATATTAATAGATTATTCCACATAAGATCTCTCTCTCTCTCTCTCTCTCTAAGATCTCTACACTTCATATTATTATGCCAAGATATTATTAACATAAATAATCATGTGCCAGCTGTATTACACTCGCTTCCTCTCCCTAACTGCCTTTGTTTTTAATGATATGAAATAGTATTGTTGCTGGACTGAAGTGTATATTTAACATATTTAAGCAATGAAACACTTTCAGTTTGCTTTACGATTTCTTATGCAAATTTGGCAAACTAAACAGTAAAAAAATTCATAATTTCCCAGAGAGTTGATGGATCTCGTACTCGACTCGTACTTTATACTATGTATGTGCTTTATATATGGAGGTTGAGTATGCAGAAATCAACTGTGAAAGACTTGGATGAAGCCAAAACAATGCCAAGCACTTTGCACTGCAACTGCACCGGAAATTTCATACTATATAAGAGTTGAGATACATGTGTGTGTGTGTGTGTGTGTGTGTGTGTGTGTTTGTGTGGACGACAAAACGTTCGTCATTGCAACAGTTGCAAGCTAATGGAGTTGAAATTGCCACAACGGCGACGCGTTTAGCTCTAAATAGTTGCTGTAACTGTAAACATATATATGTATAGGAGAGATATGGGAATTTAACTGTGGCCAATTTGTAACTCTACACGAGCCAATGCCAACGGCATGTGTCGCCTCAGTTAGCTGCCACGGGCAGTGGCAACTACCAACTGGCAACTACCAACTGACAACTACCAACTGCTGGCGATGACAAGCAATCAGAGACACAATCACAGCACATCAGTTGCGGTAGAGGCGTTGCAACATCTACGAACCTAACGGCATTTATCAATTTGTATGGTGAAATGTCATTTGTCATAGGCACGGAAGTGCAGTTCCCCATTCCCCGCCTAACTCCCTAGAAAACTGGAGGCAACAAACGTAGCAAAGGGCGCTTCATTAGAGACTTGGCAACTTGCAACTTGGCAACCGGCAACAGGCCATCGTCATGTTAATAACCATAAGAAAAGTACACACAACATTCTCTCACAAGAACACAACGCAGACATTGACATAGTAGACAAAACGGGGGAAGTGGGAAGTCAAATCTGCTGAGAATCCGAATCCGGTGTGTATCTTGTATCTTGAACGAGAGAAGTATCTTGTGGCAAGTTTTTGTTAAAGCTGAAGCTGCTGTTGATGATGATCAACGATTGCTGGGATATGCAGACAGAGGAAGAGGCGGAAGACAGACAGACAGACAGACAGACAGAGAGACAGACAGACAGGTAGTACGTTAAGGTAGGTAGATTGGTAGATTGGTAGCTACATACGTATCTGTATCTGTATTTGCGCTCGATGGTATTTTGTGGTCACCGGTCGCACATTCTGTTGAATTATGCATGTCTACAACGGAGACAGAAAGACTGTAAATTGTAGACGGAGACGGAGACGGACACGGAGACTGCAATCTCCAAGTACTTAGAAACCCACTGCAGTGGCACGTCAATGTGCCACAAAAGGCAACTGCAACTGAACTTGAAGCGTCAACAGTCTCTGCCATAAAAAAGAAACTTGAACGGAATGGAGCTCAGTTTTCTTGGGGTCAGCACTTGCAGCTGATTATTCTTTTTGATTTATTCGTATACCCTTACAGTAGGTAATATACTTTTGTAACGAACTGTGCAACGAATTGACAGGGGTGTGAGTAAGTAAATGCAGTAGATATCATCTTGATAAATATATATCTTTTGGTTGCTGACATCGAGTTGAATCTGTAGACTATAACGCATAGTTTACTAAAGGAACAATCGATTAAAAATGCATTTAAGCGTTCACAATTCAAGTTTTAGTAGAATCAGAGAACTATAACTTATAGCAGACATAGCTACAAACGGCTTGAAATTGTGAATTGTTATAACTACAAAGTATTTTAATTTTCGCAAATTTATATACATTCAGTTAAAGAGTATTCACTCTTCGTCAAACTAAAGATGCCATCGCTTCATCATGTTTTTTAGTGTTTCTTTTGGCCGTAATTGTTACGTTTATGGGCATCAAATTCCAGCGATCTATTCCAAATGCAATTTGCATGTGACACACTTTTCCGTTTCGAATTTCCAGTTTAGTTTTTCTATTGTTTTTCCTATCCGATCCGCGCACTTTGCGGTCTGCATATCAAATGACGCAAGTGGCAAAAGGGTTTTGCTGTTGGGACGGAAATCAGCACCCACTTTGGCAGCGATACCTTCCCTTCCCACCTCTCTCTCTGTCTCTCTGAGCCCTATTTGTGGTTTTCTGTTCATTATCATTATCATTTCGTTTTTGTTAGTATTCGTTTTGTTTTTTTGAGGTATTTGTTACTCACTTTTGACCAAAACCAGTTGCCAGCCCGCAGTTTGTTTTATTTATTTATATTATTATTGTTTTTTGGTATCTGCACAAAATTCACACAAAAAGCATTGACACTTGTGCCTGCCACTTGCGTCTTTAGCGAAGTTTTGTTGATGTTGCTGTCGGTGTTGTATCTGTGGCATGAAAAAGGCAACAGTGCGTATCGACGGGCTGGTGGTGGCAGACGAGGGCGGTCTATTCGGTCACTGGCTTTTGTTGTTTATTATTATTATTTCTGGGTTTTGTCTATTAACCACAATGGCCAATTAACTCGCCAACTCTTTGGGTTAGGCAACTCCCACGCAGCTTAAGCACTTGCACAACAACCACAACCACAACAACAACAGCAAGCACACACTATTAACATTAACTTGATTTGAGATTATATTACTATTCTTTGATCTGATGCTCAGAGTGTAAGCATTTGTTTATGAAGTTACCCACGCAACCGACGCAACTCGAATCGTATCGAACCGAACGCTTTGAGATCTTGTTTAATACTGAAGTTGGAAGTTGCCAGCGAGTCTCAAGGCTGCTACAAAGTGGCAATGGAACGGCACAGTGGGTCAACGAATGCATCAAAGTGGCGTGACATTGTGTAGTGTGTGAAAAAATTGCAGCAAAATGTGCAAAATATGGAAATGGAATAGTAAAATATGGAAATGGAATAGTTGATCAAAGGAAGTAACTAATAATTTAATTTTGCTTAGCTAATTTGAGTATTTTGGTATTGAATTGAATTATGTATATATGTATATATATGTATAAAAGCATTTGGCAAAGTATAGTTTCTAATTGGGAAAGAAATGCACTTGAATTTATAGCTCATTTAAGTTTCTATCTTGAATTTTGTCTATATATTGTTTTTCCTATAATTTCATAATATTTTATACTTTAAACTCGACTTGGCATAATATATTAAATAAATCTATTAAATAAAGAAGACAATTAGTTTAATTTACTTTTGCTAATTACATTTAACTCTAGATTAACAGATTGTTTTCATTAATATAACACACATTTACTTGTTTTATTGTCTATTACATTTTACTACCAATATTTTTTTAATGATATTATATTGCTTTTGTGCCACTGTGCGCATGCCAAGTGCTAACAATGTTTCACTTCCAACATGTTTCATTCGACAACCACAACAACAAATAGCGCCAAGAATGTTTTGTATTGGAGTTTGTATTGGTTGTTGTTGCTGCTGTTGTTGCTGTTGCTGTTGCTGTTGCTGTTGTTGTTGCTGTTGTTGTTGTATTAGAGCTTTGTGTGTGGCATTGCCGTTAGAAAAGAAAGCTTTCTGGCATCGAAGAGATAAGGAATGAGAATGGGAATGGAAATGTTGTAGTTATGGCCATAACATTAGAGCCAAGATGAAGATCGCTGCACACATGGCAGCTGCCACAGTTGACAATTGTCGCAGCAATTGGCAACAACTTACTCAGCACTTTTTGCCGGCTAGTACGTACACTGTTGATGACTCATGGCACTTGGCTGAATGGATGGATGATTGTGGCCCAAGGTTAATCCACAAGTGTGGGGGCTGCAGCATATGGCTTTGCATATGAATTATGGTTTTTCAAACGATTAAAAGATTTAAACATTGTCCGCAGTTGTTTGGCATTTTGACCGTGGGACGTGGACCGTTTAGCTTTGTCTTGTCTTGTCTTGGGTTTTCTTGGCCATTTGCCGTGTGCACAATTTATGGGGACATTCACTCAATACATAATGAAAGGCAATCCCCAGGCGCATGCGTATCCACGATTTTAGCTGAAGCCCCTCGAGGCCAGCGGCATTTTGCAGTTATGTTTGTTGCTGTTGTTGTTGTTGTTGTTTTCGCTGCTTTTCCAGACGACGACAACAACAAGTCGGAACAGGTTCACATGCTGGCAGACAATTGATTTTTCCTTTGGTAAATGCAATAAAAATGCGACAGGCCAAAGCAAAGCCAAAGCCACAACAAAACTTTGGCTGGAACAAGAAACGGCTTTTCGCTGTTGTCGTTGGCGCTGTCGTGTCGTTGCCGGTTGTTGTTGTTGTTGTTGTTATTGTTGTTACCATTGTTGTTGTTGTTGTTGCCATGACAAAAGAATGCGGCACTCGCCATCAAGTCTCAGTGCAAAGTCAAAATGTTATCTTAACTACGGCCACGATTTTGGCCAGGCCAGACCTCGTCCCGACCAGGCAAATGCCAAGTGCCGTTGCCTCTTGCTTATGGCTTTAACTACTGCGCCTTCCCCTTAACTACTACCCTCTTACTCTTAGCATTGCTTTTACAACTACAATTCGTGGTAGCAGGCGCTTAAACATTGCAATTGAGAGCAGCAATTGGCAATGGGAATGGCAATGGGAATTTTGGTTGTTACCAACAACAAATGGGACGACCTTTTGGCCAAAACAGCTAAGGCAGATAAAGCAACGTGTACAACGGCCAATTGAAATTGCAACCTGTCCCAATGTTGCCTGCCTAATTTTGGGGCTAATTTCAATTTTCAATCCAGTTTTCAATCTGAGAGCTGGCAAAAGTTTAAAGAATTGCTCAAGTTAACACTGCAAATGCCAAAGCTTTGAAACAGAAAACTGTATAATTGAGTATTATTATTAAAATAAGAGAATTATACAAAAGCTTTTCAAAATAATTGCTGCTTTAAGTATTAGTTTTCATGATGAATCTCTAATGACAAACTCTTGAAAGCAAAGCCAATTAACTTGGAAAGTAGGTTGGTTTTAAGTTAAGAAGAAACACAATAGCTTTTATATCACTTTTCTAAATAAAAGAACATATATATAGCATATTTTAGGCATTTATGTATAAGAGGATTTAAAGAAGATACTTAAAAAAGCTTTCAGTTATAAATTAATTGATTCCCTTAGCACTTAAGTTAATTGTTTTTACTATAATCTTAAGAGTTTTTACCCCTGTCATTGTTGTAGATAAAAACCACTGAAACTTGTACTGAAAAACTATTGAAAGCATTTGAAATAACCAAAAAACTACTACAAGTTTTTGCACTTAAGATTTAGGGTGAGTTCCATGGGCTTTCTAGTGTTAAATTGAAGTCAAGTTGCCGGCCGGCCAACAAAATAGAAAAACAGCGATGGAGAAAGGGAGAGAAGGAGGGAGGGAGAGAGTAGGACAGGGAGAGGTGCATGGCTGATTGATTAGGCTGTATTACTTTCAAGTGTTGCATGGACTGGATGAGAGATGGCAACTGCAATAGTTGGCCAAGTGCCAGGCGGGTTAATAAAATCAAATCAAAGGAAAGGAAATGAAAGGAAAGGCAAAGAAAAGTAAAGGCAAGGGAAAGACAACTCAAAAGCAGACCGCATTGCATTTTGGGTGTTTTGGCAAAGCGCCCGCTGGCCAATTCAATTAGTTTTGGTAATGGAAATGGGTGGGGTCAGTCAGTCGTCAGTTGGTGAGTGTGTGGCCAAGGTGTGGTGTAAACTCACCTGATGCGTTCCCTGGGACTGGGTGCGGAACGTTGCATGCGAACGCGAAGTAAACTATTGAGCTCCTTCATGACATCGCTGCCCTTGCACTCCAACTGGGAAAGTAACTCCGCCTCGGTCTCGGCCTGTTCCGGGTCAATCTCCAGGCCCAGCTTGTGAAGATCTGAGCCGCTGCGACTTCGCATTGAGATGGTACGATCTATGGAGTCTACGCTGCTGTTTATGTCAAAGTCCATCATTAGATCGTCGGAGCAGATCGATTCACAGGGCGATAGAGTATCCAAAGATTCGGCACTCTCCAACACTGCACGTCGCACCGCCGCTGGAGTTCTTAAACTCAGTTCTATGGCCTGTTGGAGTGCTGTGCGTGCCTTGGATTGACTCTTAAGTGATCTCAACGAACCCGTCTGAGTGTGCGTGTGTGTCTCCATCAAAGTGGGCGTGTCGGTGGCCACTTCCTGTGCCTCTGAGTTGCACAGCAATGCCGGCTGATCGGCAATCTCGTCATCGATCAGATTACCACAATCCGAGCCCAAAGACAGCGATTGGGAGGCGTGTGTGGGCGTGCCCGGTGAGTTGGGACTGCGACTACCTGGATCAAGTTCCAGCTCTAACACTGGCGATATATCATCAATGTCCACATCAATGTCCCTTTGCTGCAACTCAGCATTGAGCTTGTGCTTCTTGAGCTTCCCACCCGCCTCCTCGGACTCCTCCGTGCTGCTGACGAGGCTGTCCGTCGGAGAGGTCTCATCGTCCAGCAGCAGGCAGGTGCTGTTGGCCAGCGCCAATTCCGCGAACTTGGACTCATTGAGCGCATTGTTAAAGCTGCGTGGTCGCTCAATGGGCAGACGGACAGTTGCGGCCTCCCGATTGTCCACAATGTGCATGTTGAGCAAGTGATCCTGGCCAGCTAAGAAGCTTGGCTTGGTTGCTGCTTCTGTTAGAGATGCTGTGGGAAGAGAAGGGAAAAAAGGTTGAGATCAAGCTGACTTCTTAAGAAAAGATTATAATAATGGATTCCTAAGGGAAAACTAGAAGAGAAAGGATAGTTTCCCTTTCATATTTCCTTTAAAAGAAGGATAACTTAGGTAAGATCCAGAGGAGGAGTTTTAGATCTGATGTAGATGAATTTCCCTATCTTACTTTCTCTGGAAGAAGGATCCTTAAGGTAAGATCAAAGTATTCTCTAGATATAGGATAAGTGTCTGACGCCTTAACGAAAACACTGAAGAGAGATTCCATAATTAATAACCTGAGTAGGGTTCAGAATAGATCCTTGAAGTTAAAGTTAATAAGAAGGGATTGCTCTTAGGGTAAGATACCAAAATGGAATCCATTAGGAAATATAAGCAAGGGGATTTTTAAGGATTTATTCCCTTACTTACAAGTGAAGAAAGAGATTTAAGATCTGATCTGGGGGAATTGCCTGTGAGTTACAGCATCTTCCTTAGTTTCCTCAACGGAGGGAACCTTAAGGTAAGCTCCTGAAGAGGGATTTCCAACGGTAACACAACTAAGTTGAGATATTCCCTGCCTAACCTTATGAAATCTTAGGTAAAATCCCTAAGGATTATTCCAGAGTCTCTACAAGGTAAAACTAGCTTGTCTAAAATTCTTCTTCACTTACAAATGGTGCTAAACTGCATGTCCATATCCGTGTTGATTAGACTCATGTCATCTAGGGCCAGGGACATGTCATCCTCCTTCTCATTGGCTTTGGCTGGCTCTTGGGTGTCGCTGCTGGTGATGCTCATGCTGCTGCAATCTCTGACGGCCAAGGACTCGCCCGCCTGGCAACGCCAGGACATGGAGGACGACAGACTGTGGCTCTGTTGTTTGGCACTCTTCTCGGAGGTGGAGGAATCCAGGTATAGCTTCTCCTCGTCCACGCTTTCGCTGTCATCGGAGCCATTGGCCTTGGGCTTTGGTGGTGTCTCTGGTGTTTGCATTGAAGCCGCCGCCTGATCTTGGCCAGCAGCCGTTTGTCGTCGTTCGTAGATCTCGCGGCTGAGCACCGTGTTGGAGCGGACCAGACCAACCAGCGGCAACGGCGTCGTCTGACTGTTGTCTGTCGGTAACTGGGGCAGCGCCAAGGTCTCCACATAGGAGTTTGACTCGCTCGACGGCGGATCCTCCATGTCGCGCACTTCAAACGTGTGTCGGCCACTCATGACCATCTGTAGATTTCTAGGACGACTGCGACTGCGCTTGGAGCGATCACTTCCCCCGGAGCTGCTGCCCGAATCCCCGGCCATGTCCATGCTGGCAATGCCGGAGTCGGCGCTAATCTCTCGACTGCCGGAGAAGCCACGTCGTGTCGAATTGTTGGTCAACTGTTTAACGCTCTTCTGATCCAGCTGACGACTCGGCTGCACATGGATCGAGGTCAACGGATGTTGCCTGGATGCGGTGGCAATATCCTTGGCCCTGGCGCCTGTGGCATGCGTCGGCACCGGCGACTGCACGCTGCTGCTGGGCGTTGTGGGCGTTGTGGCAGTCAGACTGATGGCCACTGGATACTCCGGACGTGGCAAGCTGACTGTTTGCAGCGTAAACTTGGCAAAGCTGGCAGGTGCAGCACGTGGCGTAGGACGAACGCTGTGGGGAAATTAGAAGGAATTAGACAGAGTCTAGTTGAAGTTGTAGTTACTCACATGACATTCGCATGCATATTGGCCAGATTGTTGTAGTTGTAGCGCTGTTGTTGTTGTTGTTGTTGTTGCCGTGACGTGGCAGCAGCTGTGGCACTTGCCTCATCCGCAAACTCGCCAAAGAACTGACGACGCTGATACTCAATGGTCGTGTTCTGGTTCAAATTGAACGTCAGCGTCTTCGGCTGAGCTATTTTCGGCTCCCCATCAACTGTGCGACCTGCGTGTGCGCTCTTGGAACGACGCTTCACTAGAGAATGAGAAGGAGAAGAAAGTGGTGAAGAAGTTGGAGAATTAAGAGGTGGCAGGGAATATGTCGATTCACTTGACGCTACTTACGATTGCTCACCAGCACGTTGCCATTGCCATTGTTGTTGTTGTTGCTGTTGTTGCTGCTGTTGTTGCTGCTGCTGTTGTTGCTGTTGCTGCCACTGTTGTTGTTCTGTGCATTGGCTGCCGTTTCCACAGCGTCCTCGCTTGACGTGGTTAGACTGGCGGATGCGGGGCGTGGCACATTGCCGCGATAACCAAAACGCTTGTTAGCCGCACCTGTGCGATTCCCTGTCTTCTGGGCAACGGCAACGCCCACTTTCTCAAAGTGCACAGGGGGAGCTAAAGTAGAAAGAAATAACAAGAAGGAATTGTATATTTTCGTTACGTCGAAGATTTAATACCCTTGCAGTGCTCTCTATTCTATTCTATGACTAATAATTACTATGACAGCTCAGATTTTAGAAAAAATTTAGTCAGGGTGAATAAGGCAATAAAAGACATAAAGTTTGTGAGTTTCGTTGCAATAGATCAAGAAACAAGAAACTTTTTCTTACTAAATGTTAATATTCATCCGATCGCTTGTATGACAGCTATATGAAAAAGTGACTTGATTTTTATCAAAATACGTCAGGATGTATAAAACAATATCATATATATAAACTGTTAGATTCGTTGAGATATCTCTAGAAATAAGAAAGTTGTTTATACTAAATGTATGATATAGAAGTCGGGTTTTTAACAAACTTATTGAGAATGTATATCTGTAAAATTAGTTTCCAAATCTCAAAAAACAAGCATGATTTAAACGCTAAAGTTCAATTTTCGACAGCTTTGAGAACTATATGATATAGCAGTCAGATTTTAAGCAAATCTCTGTGACTATATCGACTCAGTTCATTTCTCTGATCAGATATATATATATATACTTTAAGCGCTTCACATTTCGTGACAGCATTTTAATACCCTCTCAAAAGGGTATAAAAAGATAGAACTGCAGAGCAGGAGAGTCGTGTTTGCTCGTTATTAAAAAGCACGCCAAATTGAGCAAATTAAAAAGCCATAATAGCTAGAAATGGAAAATCATTACACACCTGCTCCCGTTGTCATTGTGGTTGCATTGCCATTGTCGTCCTTTGTATCGGTGTGTAACTGTGATGTGCTGTGGCTTGCACTCCCCTCCAGTAGTTTCTTGAACTTCTTGGGCGTACCGTTGAGCTTCTTGCGGAAGCCAAAGGACATGGCGGTGCCTTTGGTGTGCAGTTGTTGTTGTTGTTGCTCCTCTTTGGAGTCCAGCTGTTGGCCTGTAAGGTTGCCATTGTTGCGGCGATGGGATTTGCCGCCATGCTTCTTGCTCTCCGTTTGTCCCTGGATTAGAAGAGAAGGAAAGAAAAGCAGGTTAGGCAAACGATTTAGTTGTAAGCGTAGGCTAAAAACCGGGTCAACAGTTAAGCGAAAAAAGATACAATGAAAAGATACACAGCCAGAGCCTGCACAGAGACAATAACAATGGGTTGAAAGGGGGGTAATTGAAGGGGGTAAGTGTGTGTGTGTGCTTGTTTGTTCTGTGTGCAAATCTAACTACGCAAATGCATGACTCATGTCACAGCAGCTTCAAAGCTCAAAACTACACATTAAGTATCCCACAGATACGTTTGTATCTTTTATATATAGCATAATATACCATTATGACTGCCTCGACTTCCGCGTCAACTGCTGCGTCCTCGTCGACTGTTGCGTTGCCACTCGAAGTATCTGCTTGTTGTTGTTGTTGCTCTTCCTCTAATGTCGCCGCGTTGTCATCGATCTCGGCGTTTTCTTTGTGCTGCAAATGTATCTGTATCTCAGCCAGTGGCTGTTCGTGCTCGTTGGCTAGCGTTATCTCCTCGTGTGCGGTTAATGTGACGACGACGAGGTTGTCGCATTCATCCATGTTGCACGTTGGCTGCTGAGGCACTCGCTAGTCCGGCGAGCCTCCTTCTTATCTCGTCACTTGCCACGTTTGCAATTCTCTCAATTGGTTGTGCCTCCAATTGTGTTTCACTTGCCACTATTTTCATTCCACAGCCGCCGCACAAATTACGCCATTTATAATTGCACTTGAGGCAGGTACACAGATACGGTTACACTCACAGATACACAGTTATAGATACACAGATACAGTTACACCCACACACGGCTGTTTTACTTTTGAAGGTCCTTGAAAAGTTTTCCCGTGCTGCAAATCTTTGTCACTGACGCAATTTTTTGTCCTCTCATCGCAGTTGCAACACCATAAAGTATGCAATGCGTTTTCCTTTAATCTTTATGCAATTTCCATGCAATGTTCTATAGTTTTGCTTAGTCAATTGATTGAGTTTTTCACTTGTGAAACAGCAGCACACGGAAAATTGAATGCGCTTGCTGAAAATTCTGGCTGAGAACTTCTCGAACTTGGTCGAGTGTATGCCTTGCTCAGTAGACCGGACCGTGGTGCGGTCATGCGCACAACCACGAAAACAAGTGTCTGTCGATACGAGGGTGGTTCTGCAGTGGCGCCATCTAGCGTAGAGTTTCTTAGATTCGCCTGTTTTTAGGGGGTGCATTGGATTATACCGTAAGTGTGTGGGTTTGATAAACTATCGATAAGTGATAAATTAAGGGATATAAACAATGAAATTGAAAGAAGTGAGGAAAAACTGCGGGGAGGGCAACTGACTATTAGATACTCTGTAAAGTATTATATATAGATTAAGATGTAATGCTTGTTAGCATATCCAGCAATTGATGGATATGTGAACTAAAACTATTTGTCGAAAATCTATGAGATGTTGACTTGAAGATTCCCCATTTAAGTTCTTTTGAAGTAACATTTTAGAGTTGATATGGTATAAATGGACGGATAGGTAAAGTAAGGTATGTAAAGAGAGTCTAAGAGATATAGGAGTGTGATAGACTATAAGGTAATTAGAGCTAATGTTAAACTGTGAGGTTGTATGCAGTAAGTGCTTGAGCTTAACAACATTTCGAATAGTGATAAATTGTAGGAAATGGGAAAGTACAAATAAATGGTTGACTAATAGAGTAACTTCTAATACTATAACACTTAAAATATTATTTTCGGATTCGTAAGAAATAAGTATAAGAATGTATTTGAATTTTGTCTGTAGGAACTTTGTTGTTTAACTTATTAAACTAATTAATAACCAGTTCATAATAAATCACTTGTTCATTCTTACTTCTTGCATGTATCATAAAGTTAGTTACTTTGCTAAAATCTCTATCCAAATCTAAGATCAATCAAGGTTTCAGTTCAACAAGGTACTTCATGCTAATGAAGATCTTTGAAGCTTTTACTGTTCCTGCTTACGTATACGTAATCTTATTGATGCATTTTGTAGCACTCACCTCGTTCTCGCTTTCTTTCTCGCTCTCGTTATCGCTATCTCTTAGCTGCCAGGCTGTTGTTGTTGCTGTTGCTGCTGATGTTGGTGTTGCTGTTGCTGTTGCTGTGATCCCACTCCTGCTGTTGCTGTTGTTACTGCTCTTGTTACTGCTCTTGTTACTGCTGTTGTTATCAACAAGCACTGGGCTTATGTATTTTACTTGGCACTCGGCGAGTGTCTGCGCCAGTTCCTGAAACAAAAAGTCCTGGCAAGTGGCATAGTCCTCGTTGTTGCAACCTGTCAGCGAACTGCCAATAACATTTTCAGCATTCACAGGGGCATCCAAATGATTATAGACAGACTCGATGTGCAACACAGCAGCCTCCTCCCGTTCCCGTTCCTTTTGCTCCTGCTCCTGGTCCTGCTCCCTCAACACCTTATCCGTCTCTGTTTCTGTTTCCGTTTCCGTCTCTGTCTCGTCTGCCTCTGTCTCTGACTGTGCATTGTTGTGGCTTATGTGGTAATAAAATGTCGGCTCATCTGTTTGCCCCGTTGTTGCGGCAATATATTCATTACTCGCTGTCAACTGTTGCCATATTTTGTGGGCGTGGCGCAAATCTTGTTGCGAGAAGGCAATTGTCAGCACAGATTGATGATGTGCGGGACTCGGGCACGTCGACTGCCGGGAGACACACTTGCCCATCGATCCGACTCTGTCTGCTGCTGCTGCATTGGTAGTTGAATCCTCGATTCGTTGGTTTCTTGTGGTATCGTGGTGTTGTGATGTTGTGGTTGCCTGCTTGACGATTTTGATTGCAACACACTCACGTATCGTTGCTCTTGACAGCTAACGTCTAATGTGGTGACTGAGTACTGACTCTCCCTGTCGCCGTCTCTGTCTCCCTCTCTGTCTGTGGCTCCGCTGCAGTTGCTCCACTTGCACCGCCTGTCGAAATTAGTCGCAAACGCATGAGTGAGTGGGTTATCGTATTAGCCACTTGACAGTCAACGCCGTCATATTGATATGCTGGGAACGTGGCTCAAACTTGAGTTGTTGCTAAAGCAATGCGGTTAGCAGCTAGGTGAGGCTTACACTGAGAGAACTACTAGGGTAACTATGGTGTTATGTCACATATATAGAATATGCTCTGAGATTTGACAGTCTATTATGCTTTCATGTTTTAATGTCTATCTTCTCTGAGAATACGAACGGATATGTATACACTGAGAGAAATAGTGAGCTAATAATGATGATGAAATAATATATATAAGAGCATATTCTACTATTTAATGGTTTTAATGTCTGTATATTCTGAGAATACAAACATAGCTTTATACACCGAGAAAAATAGGGTGTAGATTAAAATTCTAAAATTATTCAACATATTACATATATATATAATATGTGTATATATATTTTTACTATAATTAAACTTAAGTCCATTTAATTTATTTTTATATTTAGAGCAGCTACATACACTGAGAGAAAAATAAAACAACCTAGCATAGATTAAGTATTGTTTTTGGTACTCCAAAATCATTTAAAACTTATAAAACTTAGCATGCACTGAGAGAAAAAATATGTGAATATGTTAATTTTTTTTATATCTCCATGAATACTTAAATAAAACATAACATTTACTGAAAGTAAAATGGATTGAGCATCTTTTTAGATCTTCTCAGAATACACTGACGAAAAAGTATACAACCAAGGGAATTGTAAAGCATACACTAAGAGAAATAGTATTGGTATAATTTGTAACAAGCTATAAACTAGCACTAGAGCACTCAACCCACAAAAGATCTTACCTAGATTCACTGGGGAATGAAGTTACTGTGTTTCTTTTAAAAACTTCCCAGAACTGTCTCTTATGCACTGCGAGAAAAAAGTGACACTGCAAAGTAAGTTAATCTAAGCTGAAGTTATTGCCCATCTTAAATCATGTAAAGTTTATATAAATATTAATAAAAAGTAGTAATCAATTTAGAGCTTAACTAAATATTTTAGCCACACATTTCTGCAGTAAAAAGCGAGTGCTAGCATTTCCCTCTTCGCTTCACCAGCCCCCCGCTACCCGCTCTACCCCCACCTCATTCCCTTGCATCCCTTTGTCGATGCATTATGCGAAGGCAACACGTTTTTTATTAAATTTTATTAGACTGGCGCATGCACACGGACAGAAGCAGCTCCCTAAAGCACACCACAACAACAACAACAGCAACAACAACCACAACACGCACAGAGAAACATAGAGAGAGAGGGAGAGAGAGAGAGAGGGGGGAATATAGAAAGCGAGGGGGAGAGAGATAGATAGAGAGGGTAGGCGAGTGCAAGTGGAGATGCCTTTGGGGAGAACGCATCCTGATCCTGGCTGCTGGCTTTATGGCGCATTTGGCATACAGCAAAATTTACACCCACTGTGGGAAGGTGGAGAGAGATAGAGAAAGGGAGCGAGAGAGAGAGAGAGAGAGAGGGAAAATAGTTGAAGTGGAGTTGTTGTGCTGTTGCTGCCACTTTGCGAGTGTGTGTGTGTGTGTGTTGCACTGTTTATGCCTGCTTATGTCGTTTGGCTTACTCACATTTGCCACGCGGCTTTGTGCTGCATAAATTTGCAGTGGCACCCCCGCCCCCGCTGCATCACTCTGCCACACGCTGCCCCACTCTGCCCTACGCTGCCCCACACTGCCCCACTCTGCCCCACTCTGCCCCACTCTTCCCTATAGTTGCAACCCCATCTGTTTGGTACGTGGGCCCTTTGTGTTAAGTGCCAAGTTTGTTTTTTATTTGGTGCGTTTCTATTCAACATAATGAGGCAATTCAGCACTTGGTTTTGTTTGCCATCGGTTCAGTTGCAGTGTTGCATGTTAAAGGTGGCAAGCTTTAAGTCTGCTGGCAACACATCAAAACAAAATCCTTCAACTGCAATTGGTCGCTTATGTAAATTGAACATCGAGTAATTATGCGCATAAATAAGCACAAGCGTAAGCTTGCCTCATGCCTCATGCCACATCCCTTTGCGACTCGCAACTCAGATCGAGCTTAATCGACGCTGGCTGCAACGGAGCATGGGGCACACGTACGTGGCAAGGATATGTGGCACGTTGGCTCATGCATAAGCATAACAATAACCATTACCATTACAACGATTGCCTTCCACTTTCCCCATCTCTCCTCCCTCCTCCCCCTTGCTCTTTTCGTCATGCCAAATCGATGTGGCATGCAACAGCTGCTGGCTAACAACTCGACTGTATGCATTTCAATTTGTGGCCTAAATGAATGCAGATTCTGGCCAACTGCAATAAATGCCAAATGCGAAAAGAAACAACTTAGCCAGGATGTCGAGCCAGCAAAGTTATCCTGGCGATGATTAAAATAACGTGGCCAACAACGCGGCCAAAAGTTGCGCTGACACTTTTAATACAAGGCATCAGAATAAAAGTTTTGACACGTGCCTCACAATACAAAGCCAAGTTGCAACATGCAAATTTAACCAACAGAAGGAAGAACTTAGAGTAGTAAGAGACGCAGCAGTTACAGAAAGAAGCAACAGCAGTTGATGAGTAAGCCACAAACTACAAACAGTTAATACTCATTGCAGCATAAATGCGCTTAAAGGTGGCCAACAGCAGCAACAACAACAACAACAGCAACAAGAGCCACAAGCCGAAAAACGTTGCGTGGTTAAAAGCAATTGCATTTTGGTAATTGAACAAGTCAACGCTTAATTATTGTACAACACTGCAAAAAGCAGCCCCATAACTGTCTGTTGGCCTACGCTGAGAGAATTGATCGAGGGGGTAGGAAGGGGTGAAGAGGTGGGGGGAGGGGGAAGGTATAAGAGTTGCAGTCGAATGAATTCTGTTTTATTCATGGGCGGGAAAAACATTTCCATCGCGCTGCAGAAAATGTGCAAAAATGAGCAATTGCTTTTGTAAACGTTTGCTGTTCTTTTTGTTCTGTTTGGTATTGTGATTGTTGTGGTTGTTGTTGTTATTGATGTTGTTGTTGCCACTGTGGTTGTCGTTGTTGTTGTAGCTGTTGAGCCGCGCATGTTGTGGTCTTTGCTGCTGCCATTATACCCAATGCGGTTGTCGTAACGGGGGTATTACCTGTCAGAGCAGGTGATAAGTAAATGAATGCGTTAACCAAAATACCAAAAGAGCCAAAAATTCGGTAATTACAGTCACCATGGAGAACAATTTAAATAAATACCATTGATATCTATCATTTAAAAGGAATATAGCGTTGATATCTAACATTTGAAAAAGTTAATACAACGCATAAATTCCTATTATTGCAGTTGACTATGGGCAAGAGTAGGAATAAAGCATTTAAAGTTAACATGGAGAATCATTAGATGCAAGTCAAGTTGCTGGTTGTCAATAAGCAGAATAAGAATAGTATATAAATGTTATAAATGCAAATTAATGCAGACTAAGAAGGAGAGAAAAAAGTGGAAAGCTACAATTAAACTGATCATGGAGAATAATTTAAATAAATACCCTAGATATGGGGGATTAATATAGACCAGAGGGTATAAATGGAAATAAATCTAGAATTAAACTAACCAGACTAACAAGGTGTACAAAATAGAAAGCAAGAATTAAACTGATCATGGAGATTAATTTGAATAAATATCTTAGATATTTAGCATTTTAAATGTTCATATATACTCGTACATCATATAAATTCCAGGAAGAATTCAATTAAGGTGACCAAAGAGGATCATTTAATTACGTCAAGTCAAATGGGGATATAAGAAAATAGGGCTACAATTAGACTAAACAGTTTAAAAGAACAAAACTGCCAATTTTAAATAGGAAAAGGGAAATAACATTTGTAGGCATTTTTTTGTAGAAGAAACGTAAATAAATCATGACTTAAAAGGCAAATCAATATAAGTATATTTGAGTGAGGTATCCTACATTGTCACTTTACTCAGATACCGGCCCGAAAAGTCAGTAGGGAATAGAAAGCAATAATGCTGCCTGTCGTCTACTGGATATCTTTAAGTCTATCTCAATATTATGCAGTTTTTATTGTGAGTGCGCTTGATACGTTTTAATTGACGTCTCATTTTCCCTTGTGCCAGACACAGACACACATTTGCCATCATTCACACACACACACACACACAACACACACACAGTGGCACAACAATTGGGTAAATGTATTGCTTAAAGCAACAACAGAGTTTCGCTTTAAGTTTTTGGAACTAGTTAAAAACTGATCTATTTCCTTTATTGTGCAACTTTGACTATAAATGGAGAATAGTCCCAAAAGCCAGGCTAACACACACACACACACACACACACACACACGCATAGCATAAACAACAACAAAGTCGGACAGTTGATAGGTTTTTATGCCGCCGTTTGGGGACTTCGCTTGGACCTCTCCGCTTCCTCCCTCCCTCTTTCTCCAGCCCGTTCCCCCTTCGCGTGCTCGCACTATTGGTCATAAATCAATTTTTCAAAAATGACACTGGGAAATGGAAAAAGTAAGCTCAAAGCTGTGCGAATATTGAAAGCTGCCGAAGCACCGTTCTCTCATCATCCCAACAACAGCAATAACAACTCCTGCAGTGGCATCCATGTGTGAATAAGAGTGTGTGTGTGTGTGTGTGTGTGTGCACAGAAATCGGCGACAAACTCACAAACGCATAAAAAATGTATATTTTTACTTGAATTTTGTATTTCTTTTTAGTATTTGTATTCCACTCATTCTCATTTTTTTTCTGCCGGCAAAGATTTGCAGCTGGCGTTGAAAGTTTTCTCGCCAGTTTTTGTCATCATAAATTTTAATAATTTTTTTCTTTTTTTGTGTGTGCTCGGACGCCGTGAGCTGTTGCAGGGAAACCTTTTTGCTTTTCCCCCAAAAATTGTGAAAATGAGCACGTTAATAGTGAAAATCAGTAGAAGCTGCAGCTTAGCTAAAGGCGTTGTGCCGCCAGCAAACCAAACTAAAGCAAACCAAAGCAAAGCAAGCAAATGTGCGTCACACGCGGCGTATGCGCAATGCAACAACATCAACAGCAGCAGCAGTAGATTCTGGCCAAAACTTGTGTTGAGATGAGACGAAACTCGACGAGCTGAATGCATGCTGATGAGCGAGCATTCGAATGGAATATGAATGAGTATATCCAAGCGCATTGAATGCTATTGATAGATGCAATGAATCATCTTAATGTGTTCTTCTTTTCGACAACTTCAACTTCAAATGCAAATTTCACTTTGAAATTGTAAAAAATTGTGCTAGTAAAGAGATTAAATTGAAAGCAAAGGATTTATAACTTAAATTTATATACTTTTAATATGCTTAAAGTAAATATATTTAAGAATTTAATATCATAATGTCAAATACTAAGTGAAATACTTAAACTCCGTGAAAAAAAGAGATAGAGTCTATAAATGTGACTTCAGTAGGGTGTAGGGCTCAGTATGCCATAAGATCAAGTCTGCTTTGTAAATAACACTTGTAAAGTTCTTAGATCTTTCATAAATCAGACTACAAAACTTCATAGCATTGCCAAATGTGAATTTGATCATCACTTTCTTTTTAAATCAATAATATTCTGAAGTACACATAATTTTCATAAATACAAACACATTTATTGTTCTTCAAATTGATACTATATTCCTAAATAGTTTATTAACAAAATATAAAAATTTCTTAGCAATTTTCAAAAGGTATCTCTAAGTCGTACACTCTAGACTGGAACGTTCTTACTTATTATTTTAATGATCCGCTTGGTAGTTCAAGTTGAAATCTGCCCACTAATAGTTCAACTTCAAGACAAAATGTGTCTCAAAAGCCCAAAGAGATATTTAAGTCAGCCAGAGTTTTCAACAAATTTGCGTTTTAACGTCAAAATTGGCATCATTACGAGTAGAGAATATGCTGAGTGTCTTTTGGCCACAAGATAAATACGTTTGATGATTGCAAACGATGATGATGTCAGGGCAATTACTCAAATATCTCTCTAATAATAAGTTGTTGAATTCTATCTTGAATTTCCAGGTAATTTTTGTGATATTTGGGAAGATATTTCACTGCAGCTGTTGCTGCTCAAATGAACTTAATAATATTATTTAGTTATTCGTGTGTCAACTTAACTTCCTGTCAAATTGTTCAAAATTAATAATAACTGTAGTCGTATCTGGATTCATTTGCATGTTGTGAATAAGTGTGTAGGCCCAATGGCCAAATGTGAATACATATGAGTGTGTTGCAAGTTGTTGTTGTTGCCTTCAAGACATTACAATTACGTATACTTAATTATTACCTGCATTTTATTGTGGCTGACGGACTCTGGTTATGCTAAAGGCTTTTTGTTTACGACTCGCCAACAGAGCGTGCAAACTACACGCAATTGACAAGCTCGTAATCAAGCCGCATAATTGCAAATTGTAGTTGCTTCAGTTGGTGTTGTTGTTGTTGCTGTTGTTGTTGTTGTCTTTTGAAGCCCAACTTGAGACGCTTGTTTGCCAATTTGCGTACTTTGAAAATTCTTTATGTAAACAAAGGCCGAAGCGAAAATCCAGTCGAGCCATATACTACATAATTATGTATGTGTACATAATAATTACGCAATTGACGGCGTCTGTCAACGCTTTTTAAGCCCCCCCCCCCCTTATCACTCCCCCTCCCCCACCCATTTCCGCTTTTAATTCAGCTTTAAGCCAACGTCAAAAGTTGTAATAAATTATTTGCAATATTTTTATAGAATGTTCTTAACAGCCCCATTTAAGCTTTTAATGCTATGACAACAGTAGCTGCTGGCAGTTTGTGGCCAAGCGGAACTATATCGTAAATAAATCACAAATATATTTGAATGATTTATCAAGCGGACAAATCATAATTAACAAAATGCAGAAAGCATTTGATTGATTACATGACTACATACAAATTTTGCATTTCCCTAACAATTTGGCAATGGAGTATTTAAATGCATGCATGTGTGCGCATACTAATGGCAGTGACTGTTCCACGCTGCGTATGCTTATTATATCTGCTTAAAGCTAATTTGTATGGCCGGCTGGGCGTTTGTTCGTATTCTCATTTAAACAATTAGACTGTCGCCTCAGCAGTTGGCCAATGATTGGGCCATGTTTGGTGGTAAGCCGCTTAGGCACCTCAGCGCCTTTGCCATGCAAATTGTGTGTGTGTGTGTACCACTCAGAAAACTCGCCTGGAACATATTTAATATGCACAACTGTGTGCTGTGCTGCAAACTTACGGGCCGTGTTGCATGCGACAACTGAAGCGCAAAACTCGAACCCAAATAACAACAATAAAGAAATCGACACTAACTACAAATATATTCATTCGATTACATATATATATGTATAATATTTCGTATTCGTACGTGTGATCTAGTTCAGTAAAACGAGTACTCGTCGAATAGTTCTGTGGAAGCATTTCTTCATGCAAATCTGTTGCAGACAAGAACTCACCTTTGCCACCTTTTGTTAGCTGCTTATCTTATCAACGATTCTTGCTTTATTTGTTTAGCTGTTTTTTTGTTGTTGTTCCTTGTTGTTTTTGTTGCTGCATTCCGTAATTAAATAGCAATTTGCGATTGCTTTGTCGTTCTTTTCTAAACACGGAAAGACACTTCACTTGCAACTTCCCACACGGCGTATACTTTATTCATTCTCTCTCTCTTTTACACCTGACCTTGATTAAAGCCTGATCTGGATGTTTTATCTATGTTGTTGTGTGTTTTTTATTGCTGACAAATGATTCGAGCACTGGCGTCATATTTGTTATTATTATTAGCCAAGAGCGTAAACGGCAACTGACTTTGGCTACGCATAAAGCGAGCGCACCTTAGAATCGACACCACAACACGATCAAAGCAAAAGCCAAGTGCGAAAGCTTTTAGCTTTTGAGCAGCAGGTGAATAATGAGCGCGTAAGCTCGCTCTCACCCTCTTCTCTCTCTCGCTCTTTCGTAGAGCTTTTCTTCAACTAAAACTGATAGTGCTACTGTTTTGTGACACTCGCCATGAAAAGTTAGCTCACATTTGCATTAATGGTAGACAATACTCTCAATCTAAGCTCTCTCCATGACTTGAGCTTTTCATTAACTAAATAATCTAGCTGTTAATGCTATTGCATGTATGACAGTCTCTTTGCATAGATGTTGACACATGATCATAGTCTGAAATCTCTCTCAATCTAAGCTCTTGCAATGACTTGTGCTTTTCGTTAACTCAATAATGTGGATGACAATGCTACTATTATTGACAGTCCCTATGAAAAGTTAGCGCACACACACACGTGTAAAATCATCAATATGCATAACTGTTGCCAGCTATTAAAAAACACTTTCTTATCGCAGGTATGGCAAACCGAAATGAAATTCAACACGATGAACTGCTGAAGGTGCTAAACCAAACCAAACCAAACCAAACCCTAGCCCAGTCCCAATACCAAACCCAACTCAAAGGAGTGTAAAACGATGGGTTTCCCCCCCGTCAAATGGCAACGTGGCTTGGCAGAGCGTCAAGTACCATAAAAAGCAACACTTGCAACCCAAAAAACTAAAGTGCAGGTCTTTGCCATGTGGGGCCATCTCTGTGCCCCGTTGCCATGCCACATGCCACATGCTGCCACCCATTTTTGCCCGTGCGCTCATCTTTCAAAGGCGTCGTATTGCGTAAGTGTTAGTGTTTGCTGTTATTGCTCTAGACACACACACACATACATACATAGAGAGATAGAACTAGAGAAAGAAACACAAAAGAAAACATTTACAAAACTTCCATTTCCGTTTTATATGGGCTCGCTGGGTAGCATCCCTAACTCTCCCTACCTCTTTCTATATAGTAAATGACAGTGCCAGGGTTGCCATCAACGCCCCAAAACAACCCACGGAACATCAGCCATGCGGGGAAATTGAAAAAAGATAGTTGCACATAGTTAGATGAACCAAATGGCGATCCCTTACCCCATACCCTCCCTTCCCATCCCTTACCATGTCATACCATTAAACAGTCACCTTAGCGGGAAAAAGGGCAACAAAAGGGAACTCTGGGAAAAGAAAAATTCTGTTTAGGCGACGGAAGTGAGCATTGTACAAGTTTTGCAGGTAAATCAAATGATAAAATGAAGTTGTAGTCCTTTAGTGGCCGTAACAACAACAGGACATCCATGGCCAACAGCCAAGAGCCATGGCCAACACATAGTGGCAGCAACAGGAGCTGCCGCCAAAGAGCCTTGGGACAACAGTGTGTGAAAAATGCTTTTCACCACGCCAGCAGCAGCTTTCACTCCAAATTCCACTCACTCAATAAATCGAGTGCATTGTTTGTTGTGTTTTTACTTGTTGGGATTTTGGCTTGGCTCTTATCATAATTGCATGCGTGTGTGTCAATGGCGGATGCGTGTGTGTTGTTAACAAAATAGAAAAAAAAAAGGAAAACCTTCAATTTTTGTGGGAGTTTAATACTTTTTGTACACACACTCTTAGGCTGCAGCGGCTATAAAAAATCGTAGCATACTTTTAAGCTGGCGTCTAATTAACCCTTATGCTTGCGTAACTGCCAGACTAATTAGCCCTTGGTCTCTGTCTTTCGGCATGACTAATTCAATTTTTTTCCTTATCAATTAATAGCATTTTAATTGGCGTGTTTAGCGCGTAGAAAACCCGAATATTTATTTTTCAGCTTTATGTACTTTTCGCCTTACGCAGTAATCAGCTGTCTGCAATTTTCCCAAACTCGCAATTATCACACACAAATTAGCGTTTGATCAAAATAGATGTCAATTTCAATCAGTGAAAATATTTCGTTAGCAATTCAATTCAAATTCAGATTTAGCAGCACTTAACGGCATGTTACGAATTAGTTTTATCAATATCCAAGAAAAATTTGACCTGATATATATCATAATTATTATACTTTGACGTCATCAAATCAATTCAGCTAATCGGAAAATGTATACTTGGGTTAAGCTTTAACTGATTTCTAGAAGATTTTTGTGTGATTTATAGAATTTTATCAGCAATTCAAGTACTTGCGTAATCTTCAGAACACACCCGAAATTTTGCCGAGTTGTGGCATTATTATAAGCAATTAAAATGTTAAAAATTGTTTGGGAATAAAATAATACTCGAAATAACAGCACATTTATACGGCGGCAAAATGATGGCCTGCCATACAACTTCACACCTTTTTCATATGCGAGCAAATCAATCAATTAGAGCTTCAAAATCAGCCAATTTACATTGCGTCAATTGATTCACAAACATTCCCATATCCCCTTGCCCATTCCCAAAAAATAAATCGAGCATTGTTTGATTACACTAGTTTACAAATTAATAACTTTTTTCTGCAAAGTAAATGTAAATATGATTTTCTTATGGTCTTTGGCCTTCTAAACACGAAAATGGCACTTAAAATTTTTTTCATGGAAGCGTTTTCGAAATATTAATTTTTTTTCGAATTTTCGAAGTTGCTCCAACATTTTTGAATATATTTCCATTTCTAATTAACCGATTTGGTCATGCAAGCACTCAAATTAAAGGTAAGTAAATTCTCTACAACTTGTTCTCAAACAGTCTTAAGATCGGCTCAGTAGTTCAGATGCTAGCGATTGTAATATGTTCAAAAATACGTTTTTTTGAGTTCGAAGGCTCACATATTGTCCTGGAAAAAATAGAAATCGTAGAATTAAAATTTTTTTTTTCGATTCTGCGTAAAGCTGATACTGTTTCGAAGAAAATAAGCTATTATTGATGCAAATAAAACAGTAAATGGCAAAGTAATGCAAATTTTAGTAAAATAATATGAGTAAGATTTTTATGTTTTTTTAAAAAACTTAGTAAAGAGGGTAAAGCGTTCGCTCATTTACAATGCATTTTTCCGCATTTGTCATACGCAAAAATTAAAGAAGGCGTCTTCGCAGGCCCCGAATTTGGGTGACGTAAGTGATGAGCACGGGGAACGTTTCCACCAACAAATGAAGGCCATGGAGCGGCGGTATCACGGATTTTGGGATGAAGCTATGATGGGCGACTACATTTGGTCTCTCATACGAGAAACGGAGTGCAAGATGAACAAAAAGCAAAGAAAGACTGGCAATTGTTTCTAGCATTCATAATGTTCACATAAAGAAAGAAAAAAAACATAAAAATCTTACTCATATTTTTTTACTAAAATTTGCATTACTTTGCCATTTACTGTTTTATTTGCATCAATAATAGCTTATTTTCTTCGAAACAGTATCAGCTTTACGCAGAATCGAAAAAAAAAATTTTAATTCTACGATTTCTATTTTTTCCAGGACAATATGTGAGCCTTCGAACTCAAAAAAACCGTATTTTTGAACATATTACAATCGCTAGCATCTGAACTACTGAGCCGATCTTAAGACTTTTTGAAAACAAGTTGTAGAGAATTTACTTACCTTTAATTTGAGTGCTTGCATGGCCAAATCGGTTAATTAGAAATGGAAATATATTCAAAAATGTTGGAGCAACTTCGCAAATTCGAAAAAAATTAATATTTCGAAAACGCTTCCATGAAAAAAATTTTAAGTGCCATTTTCGTGTTTAGAAGGCCAAAGACCATAAGAAAATCATATTTACATTTACTTTGCAAACCTAGTGTAAACTAGTGTTATTAAACGTGATTTGTGTTGTTATTAATAGATCGGCCAATTGGTAAGTTCTTAAGCAGTAGTAGTTGCATTTGCTGTTGCAACATATCTTTAAAATATGAACACAAAATAAACTAAGCGGCAGCATAAACAGCAGCAAAGGCAGCAGCATAAGCAGCAGCATTGTGAGTAGCTTGAGCTTGCGCCCCTGAGAGAGCGACCAAAGCAGAGAGAGAGAGAGAGAGAGCGGCCGATCACTAACGAGGGTGGCCCTCTCTCTCTCTCCTTCTCTCTCGCCAGTAACAAGCGCTCATCCATGCTCACGTGCTCTCCACAATAGCCGCTGCTTATTTATGCATACCCTTTATTTACAATGAACAGCATGGCTATGCTGCACTTACAGTCATTACATTTTATTAACATGCTATAAAACTGTGACCATAGTTACTAATATTATTATTTTCTTATTTATAATATGAATCTTTCACTAACATTGCAACAAACACATATTTACATAAGGAAGACACTTTTATTATAGCATGCACTCGCTACAGGGTACTTTCCCATCGACTCTTGCAGACTGGCAAACATATATTTATGTATTTCGCTCTTGCTCTATTCCAAAACGTGTTGTTGTTGCTGTTGTTTTTGTTGCTGCTGCTGCCGCTGCTCTCTGTGCTTAAAAACGTGCTGCGCCAGGAACAGTAAATCATTACGCTCAGAAACGTGCAGCCGCAAACAACAAAATCGAGCGCGATCGACTGAGAGACGAACACAAGAAGCGTCAAGTTCAAGTTTGTTTAACGACGCGCGCGTCGTTTGCTATCAAAGTCCTAAAAAGAGTGTAAAAAAATCATTAAAAGTAAAAATAATTATTATTATAAAAGATATACTTTTATGCGCACAGTGTTGTTGTTCTTGCCATTTTGTGTGTGTGTCTTTCGCCATTCCCGGTACCGACATCTCCGATCACCGTTTTTTTGTCGTCAGCCTGTTGTTTTTTATCGACGCGTTTCTTTTTTATTATATGTGTGACGCAGCTGTCGCCGTTGCCACCGACACCGCAATCTCCTTCAGCAGCACCGCCGCCTCCCAAATCGCCATCGCCAACGTCGCGATTTGTACTAAAATATAAACGATTTGTTTATTATTACTCTAAACGGCCCGACCCGCCCCGCACACAACCCTTACGATCTGTTGCACGCTAATCAATGAACTTGTGCCACACACACAGAGTGGAATCTATTCGAGTTTATAGAGAAATACTAGTAGTAAAATTGTCTGCAATCATCGCTGCAAAGTAGGTAAATGAGATTTTAAAGTACGTGTCAATTACTATATGTATGTATATTCATTTACGATCCCCTACAATTCCCTGTCTGAGCGAATGTCTTTTTATTATTTTATTATTATATGTACTAAGTATGTATTTTGTTTTTATTATTGTTGTGTCTGCTATTTTTGTGCCATTTTTAAAATTTGAATATTTTCCACTTATCTGACTTTTCTGGCCCGGGTTCGAATATTGCGGCTATGACGACGCTGATCTCAATGCCCCCTTTTGTCGCCATCCTCTTGTTTTTGTGAAATTCCGAAACGCGTTCAAAAGAAAAAGTGTCAAATAATAGACAAGCAATTTCTGTATGTACTTGAAATGAGTGAAAAGTGGCGATAATAACGGTAAATCCTCATGAATGCTCGACTATAGATACGCTGTAAACAGTTTTGATTTTATTTTCGCAATCATATTATTACATATATACATATATTCCATAAATTAATACCGAATTAAACTTATAGATCTTACAAGGTTAATATACCCTACCTACGATAACTATTGTCTACAGAGTATATTAAATACCAAACATGCATATGTAAAAACTCGAATATCGACAAGAGTAGAGCAAAGAGCAAAACACGAACATTTGTCACAAAGCGTAGTTAAAGAAAATTAAAATGCTGATGGATTTGCTTGTTGACACTCCAACTGAATTATTGAACATGAAATACAAATCAATCTCTGACTCCCAACAAAACTTGAAATAAACCGAAACACAAATGAGAAGAAAAAAAAAAGAAATAACAGAACAAGAACAAATCAAGATCGCAAATGCAGCATGTGACTAACTCAGCGACTCTCTGGCTAAAACATCTCTCCCGCCGACTCTGGACTCTGTTGGCCCTGAGTCGCTTTACAAACTGGTTCCACATAGTTTTTGGGCCGGATTGTTTGTCCATTCACCATTCATTTTCCTCCGTTTCTTTTCTTTTTGGCATTTTTATTACATTTTGTTGTGTGTTGTTGTTGCTGTTGTTTTACTGGCAAAAGCAAAGTAAACATAGTTTACGTTATTCTCTTTCAATCGCGTGCTATCTCTCTTCTGTCTATCCATCTCTTTCACTCGACTGTCACTATGCTAAGCTCGTCTGCTTTTATGCAAACTACTGTTACAACAACAACAACTACTCTCTTTTGTCGCACGCGTCGACAACGCAGTCAAAGTCTGCGGGGCTTTGTTATCAGCACCGTTAAGTTTGTGGCGCTTTAAGCTTTCAGTACACGTGAAATTCGCGGCTTGCAGTTTTTATACCCTGTGTGGAGGTATATTAAGTTGGTTAACAGTATGTTACAGGCAGATGGAAATAAAGTGTTAATATTCTTGATTAGCAGCAATAGTCCGTCCGTTTGTCTGTCTGTGCGCCCGTCTGTCTGTCCGTCTGTCTGTCTGTCCACCCATATGAACGCAAGGATCACTAGGATGGAAAGAGCTAGAAGCTTGAGCTGGATCGCCCTGTACGACTTATATTTGCAGGTAGTTCAAGTTTATCTTAATTTTTGAATGCCACGTCTTCTTTGCCAACAAATCAAAAAAAAAACCCCATAACAAGAGCAGTTTTATAGCTAGAGACTTGAGATTTGACATACATGATGAGTATTTTCGGGTCGCCTATGAAAAAATTGAATTATAACAGAATTCTATACTGCCACAGGGTGTAGTACGGTCGGCTTCCCGCCTGTCCGGCTTGCTGTAGTTGTTTCTTTTACATTACGTCGCCCTTCTCCACTTTGTTCTCTTGCATTTTTCCTTCTCGCTCGCTCTCTTGCGGTTACAGCTGTGTGAGTAATGGCTCAATAATTTGGCTGCCTTCTTCGACGCTCCCCCTTTCTCTCTCTCTCACTCTCTCCCTCTTCCACTTCCCACCCAACTATCAACTCTGTGTCTCGGCGGCGCCCCCCCTCACCAACTTGTGACCCTCCAACGATAAACGGTACAACACAACAATGGTAACTAGAATTTGTTTATCTTGACTTGTGTGTAGTTTTTTGTTCTTTCCTGATATTTAACCAAAATGTATCATGACGCTTAAAGTTGATTGTTGCTTTGTTGTTGTTGCTGTTGTTGTTGTTGCTGTTATTGTTATTATTGTTGTTGGATTTTGCACTTTTGTTTACACAAGTTGTGGCGAGCTCATGTTTTGTTTTTCAGACTAGTATTTATTGTTCCTGTGCACGGTTCACGGAATTTGCAACGGCTGCAATTTAAAGTATGTGCGAGTATGTAATAACAAATGGGAGTGGGTATTCCACTAAAAGAGGGAGTGCGGCGACGTGGGGGGATAGACAAGGAAAATTATACAATAGTATGAGTTTTAAACCTATTACCAGCATGATTATCCTAGGAGTTATCAGTTTAAAAACTGTAGAAGCATTTCTATGGCATTACTTGATATGATATATGACATACTTACGATACAATCATCTTTCTATATGTCCTAAAGTTGTCTTTTATAACACTTTACTCAAATTACGTGATTTGATACTATATCGTTTACCTTTTCATACTACTATACTCGTTTTAGTTATCATATCATTGACATTTATACAGCCATTCTTAAAAATGTTGAATAATTGTGACATATTGAGTTTCCCTTGGATTACTTGATATGATATATAACTTACCTATTAATAGGCTGTTTCACGGTTCGTCAACGTTCCAGCTATTATTATAATTGTCATCTAACGAAACATTTCTTAAAATTCTGCAACGTTTATTCTTAAAGCTCGAATGATTGGAACATATTAAGTTTCTTTTGACTTTCTTTATATCGAACATGTATCGTATTGTGTGTTTGGTAAAGAGTTCATTGCTTTTCTTTGTAATCACAATCAATAAGTATAACATTGTTTATCAAAATGGCAATTCGTCATTCATTGGTTCACTGGACTTAGTCTTAGTCTATTTCTCTCACTTTAAAGGTGTGTTCAAAGGAATTTCCTGAAATTCTTATTCATAATTATACAAAAACAGTTAACGATTGTATAGTCATAGAGTGTATTTGTATTTGTTGATTGGTTACTCTGTTGTTGTTGTTTCGTTGAGTTCGTTGAGATCATGACTGTTAAATTTACTTATCTAAACGGAAGAGGAAGACCCGGACACAAGAGAGAACACCGGACAAACGGCGGGAGTATTGATTACGATTACAGTTTACACTTAGTCAGAGAGTCCGGAGACCGGAGACCGGAGAACGTCGAAACATACAGCGATCGTCTGTCACAATGTCAGTTGGTCATTATTTGGTTCGACAGTAGTCCAATTAGAGTTATGTGTTCGCGTTGTTACCTTTTTTGTTGTTGTTGTTATTGTTTTATTGTTTACAGTTGGGAAGTTGTTGTATATTGCAATTGGTTTTCATTTCATGCGCTGTGGAAAATCAGTGAAGCATTGAAACGTTTCTAAATATTTTATGTTTGTTTTTTGTTTCTCTTTGTTTTATTTATTTGATCAGAATGTGTGTGTGTACTTGCAATGAATTTTGAAGTGCTACGAGCCTTTAACCACATTCGGCTATAACTGGCCATAAATTCAACGTTGGCTGCCACTCGAGTGGAAGTGGAAGCTACTAGCTACTTTCAACGGGCTAGGTCAGCAACAACAACATGTATAAATTCTGGTCTATTGCATAATTTATGGAACTAGAGCTGTGGAAGTGAGCGAGTGTAGCTCATTAAGTATGTCTTCATCTATTTACATAACATATTTAAGTCTTACTCTGACAGTAGATTGTATCGCTAACTTCTCTAGCAACCCTCGCTAGCGATTTCTATTGATATGACAAGCTGTCTGACGGGACAAAATGAAAATGAAATGAAATTTCTACTAATCGCAATTTATTGTATACTAAAAGATTTAGGGCATATACTCAGGCAATAGCTTTCGAATTATCGAGTATTAATATATGTACTAATATATATTTATGTATTATATATGGTCACACTTGACTATCCACTTTTGATGGCGCCCTCTTTAGAGAGTGACTGTATATATTTTATAATTGTCGAGTGGGTTGAGGTCTTTTCGTTTTTGTTTTTTATTGCGTACAGGAAATACGCTCGATTGCTGTACAACCCTCTCTATAGAGAGTTGCTGCTTCAAGTTCAATGTCAGTTGTTGTTGTTGTTGCAGTGTTGCAGCTGCCTGTTAACTGTTGCAATTTGTAAACCGGTTCTTGGGTCGCAGCTGGAGTTGGGTCATAATCATGATCATCATTAGCTACTGCAACTGCAACTGCAACTGTAACAGCCACTGCCACTGCCACTGCAACTAACAATTGGAGTGGCAGCTGTTTGAGTTTTGTATTGAGTTGATTATGAAATGTTATTGGGGAGAACCGGCTATATCTGGAGTTGTTTATCGTTTAAACGATAAGAAGAACACGTGATTCAAGATTTGCCACTTTTCAAAAATCCAGCACATTGATAAGTCGATTATTAAAGCAATAATCGTTACGATGACGTATGTAGATCGATGTGTATGTGGCGTATGTGGCAATATTTGAAATCAGTTTTGTTACACGACACATTATAGACAATTATGTATGTTGATAATTTACGATCGTTGCCCATACATTACTGTCAATTGTTTAAATAGTTAAGGTAAGGCATTTGAAATCGCCAGCGTGATAAGCGATCTCGATAGGTGGCTCTAATGGATGTTTACGGGTACCCTTGTGATAAGACGCCGGACAAGTCTGGGCCCGCTGACAGTTACCAAATTCATAAGCAAACAATAATTTAAATCAAAATTAAGTCAGACACTCGAAACGATCGATCGATCGATCGTTTGACGCGCTTTGCCAGCGCCTGGTAATGAACCCATAAAATTGATCACCACGTTAATTTCTTTCCGTTTTCTTTGCTTTTGTTTTCAGATTTGTTTTTGCGAATTTATTTGCTTTTGCTTTAAGATATAACACCTTTGCTTTATGGGCCTACACTTCCACTCTTGGCCCCCGTTGGGCCTAGTTCTTCTGATAACTCTATAAAAACGTGTAAATTTGTTTCGTTCTTCATGCGCTACGTGCCACAAATTGAAGCGTCCAAAGAGTCACGCGATCGCCTCGATCGTTTCGATTGCGAAATTTATAAATAAACCAATTTAAAATTTATATTACTGCGTGTGTGTGTGTGTGTGTTGAGATTGATTGTGCTAAAGAAACGCATATTCTTAGACTCATAAGTGGTCTATGATTGACTTTTACTTAAATAGATGCGGTGAGTTCATCAGTTCTATTGATATCGTGACGTACGACAGCCTAATCTATTGTTTCTATATATATATATGTATGTATATACTATATCATTTGATTTTTACATGTGGAATTCCCAATACCCACGAATTGGACAATAGAATGAACAAATAACTGTTGATAACATAATTTAATAAGTAGATAAAATATTTGCTAAATGAATCAGTGACTGACTTGAAAGAGGTACAAAGATTGAGAGAAAACTCAGGCACTCGTAAAAGTAGAGCTGAAGAACTATTTTTGATAAAGTTATTAACTGTTAAACAACAGTATAAATATTGTCAAACAATCTGTAACTAAGTATAATATCTGACTTAATTTTGATTAAATAACAATTTTAATATCTGCAACTATAAAAGATAAGTGAAGCTACTCTGATAGAGTTTTAAGATACTTTTCCTATGATGAATGATGCATTTTCAACTAATCATTAAACAAATATTGATATTATATAAAGAGATATTTGACTTAATTGAAATAAATGATGAAATATACTTTTACTTTATAATTTGCACTTCTGATACTTCATCACTCAACTAATTTATGCTTTGTTTTAAAAATAAACCTAAAATCTCTATCTTAATTAGAAATGATGAATTTATTTGCTATAAAATATCTATAAATATTTAAAGCAATTGATAGAATTGAAGAAAGTAAAGAAAATTTGCATTTATACATCAGTTTGTATGGCTGAAAAGCTTAGATACTTCCTCTATGTTAAAGCCCTTAAGTTCATAAATATCTCTTTATTTGTCCCATCTATCAAGTTAGTTTATTAGTTAATAACTTTGCTGCCGAACTCGTAAGTAATGCAGTTCACACATTGTCAAGGTAATGTCCCACAGTGTGTGCGTGTGTGTGTGTGTGTGCACAACAGCTCAAGTTTAATCCAGGGCCAAACTATAGACAAACACACGTCGAAATACAATCATCAATTTTATCGCAGTGCGAATCGAATTTAAGGCGCTGTCTGGTCACATTTCTCTTACATAATCAAACTGCAAACTTGGCCAAAATGAAAACAAATACCGATGAATAGCGACTATAGAGCATTTGAGGAGGCTCTAGAAATAGGCCGTATCTAAGCACGAGACTCATGTCGGATTGTCTCTGCAGCGAGCGGCACTCGATACTCGATATTCGATATTCGCGACTCATCCATTAACACCACACAACACCACAATGTGGAGTGACACGAGTGGTGCGATTCGGAAATGTCGTGGTTCGGGCCAACGAATCGGGTGGAAAATGTTCTGGGAACCACACATAAATCAGCGCCATCGCAGCCGCAACAGGTTCACACGGCTTTCGTTTGTCATTGAGCGCGCCTCGCGTTTTTTTTGGAGTCTCTCGTATCGTTTGTATCCTATAGATACAACTACGTATCCCATAGATACGACGCGTTCGCGCTCGCATTCGTTTTTCGCATTCGCATTCGTGTAGATAATTTAATTTGTGGATAGAAAAATATATAGAGGTGCCTATTAAATAATTTATACAATTTTTGTTTAAGGAGCCACCAACACGCAAAAGTCCTTTGAGTTGTCAATTCAATTTGATACTCAGTCGTCGTTCAGTCTGTCAGTATGAATTCTATTTCGAGTGGGTTCAAGTCACGTCGCAATTGAGTTTATTTGTTTGTTTGCTCAACAGTTATTTCTGAAACTAATTATAATGAAAATTGAAAAAATAAGGAAATAACTGCGCCTCCTAAAAAGGCAGGTCTAATGTCGCCATTAAGTGGACGATCAGTGAGAAGCCGCCGTCTCATCATCGTCATCATCATCAACAGAGTCATCATCTTTGTCTGGCATCATCGTCGTACTCAGAAAAGACTCTGGCAAGTCTCCTAACCCAGTACAATTGATCAAGTGACAAAATATTATAAGCAATGAAAGTCGCGTGCTCTCGACCTCCTCAAGCAATTCCCCAAGTTGTGCGTGTTTCTGGCGTTTGACTTTAATTGAGTCGCATCGCGCAATTTTATTGCTTCTCAGTCTCAGTCTGTGTGTTTGTTTGCCAGGCAATTGTCCCCCTCTTTTGTTCACATTTCTTGTTTATTAATGAAATTGCGTTCTAAGTGGTAACCCCATTCTCTTCCCTCTTCAGTTGTCCATTGGTTGATCTCCTGCTGGAAATTGTCGCACCGAATGCCGAGATTCTTGGAGCAAACGCAGTGGCCACTACGTTTCACACACAGTTCAATGCAAGTGCGCTGGTGCAGGCGCCTACAGATCATCAAATAGACAGTCTTTAAGCCAAAACGATCCTCACAAGGATCGTTCTATCAATTGCACTTTTGGAAACTGTAAGGAAACGCCGACAAAATGAGCTTCAGTTCGGCCAGCGGCCGTGAGAACAATGTTCGCAAATTGTCCTTCCTGGGCTTCAATACAAAGAAAAAGGTGAGTGCTAAATATGTAAATTATATAATTCAATTATAGAAATTATGGAACGAACAAGATACTCGACATTAGAAAATAAAAGAGAGATTGCTGGGGAAATGAAAGAAATGGAATCCATTGAGTAATATTTAAAATACATATTCTTATAATTGAGTTATGAAAATGAAAAAGAGGTAAAGTGACGGATTAGTTAGAATAAGAAGAGAGATCATCTTCTATGGATTATAATATAATAATCAACAATGTTTTGAACATATAATGGAATATATAGATATTATAATAATAATTTGTTTATTTGTTCAAATAATAATACTATTTGCGAGTAGCAGAGACTGGCATAAAATCAGATACAAGTGTAACTACATTGCTAAAATGACTTTAACTAAACGTTACGCCTGTCATTTACTTTACAGGGTATTAAAGTGCAATTCGAAAGTAAATAATTAGCCAGATTGCACATAAAATTGGCAATGAATATGAGAATTCTAGTCAAACATCTTAAAATCCATTTGTCATATGTTGTCATCGTAGTTGAAATATGAGCAATAACTCGTCGAATGCTTCCTAATGTTCAATTAGATATACTTAGATCTTTATTTATTTATCTAATCTCTTAATTCACAGTTGCTCATAAAGTAATTTTCCATAAAATCGTTTACAAAATGCGTTGACTTTCGAGTTTACACACATTTTTGTTTTTTAGTATTATTAATTCGACTCGGTGTTTTTATTATTTCGAGTAATGTCAAGTAATTGTTATTGATTTTTTGTTATTGTTGCTATCGCAATTTCTGTATTTTTCTATACATTTCCGCACTACTTGTTGTTATTTGGCCTAATGCCCGCCAGGCAGTCAGTGACACAATTTAGAAACCAGTTTCGCTTTTCGCTTTACGGTTTCGATTTTGATTTTGATTTTGAGTTCGATTTCAGTTTCGCTTTCGTGTGCCAATAATCTGGACTGGGACTGACAACGAATGGGAGTGGGGGGGAAGAGAGGGACTTGCAAGGCCTGCGGGGTGGGGAGGGATACATAATCAGACTCATTCATTCATTCAAAACGCGCACACGCAGCATACAGTAACTGTTAGATTGCCTGCCCCCCCCCCCCCCCTCTATTTACAAGTGAGAGACAAAAAGCGAGCACATTACGTATACGCCGCTAGACACAAGCGGCCAGAGCAAACGAGGGCGGCTTTAAGGCCAAAGCGAAATGAAAAAAGGCTTATGCCAATGTCTGAATACAAAGCGAGAGCAAAACAAAAAACACAAAAACGCACTTTTAATTGTGCGTCTAAACAGAAAACAGAAAATAGTTAACGGGGCACAGGAAACTAGTTAGATATTCAAAGTGGGCGGACAGTTAGACAGACAGGCGGTCAGACAAACAACCGAACAGACAGACACTAACACAGAGACACAGTCAACAGTTAACAGACGGCAGCCGAGTGTCGACAGTCAACAACAGGAAATCAATATTCGTGGTCAAGGTTGCAACAACTGCAACTGCAACAGTTATAATAAAAAAATACGTGGCAACAAAAGCAATAAACTGTTGGCATTGGCATTGGCCTGTAAGTGCTCGTAATCAAATCGTTGACACCTGAGTCGAAAGTCATCCCAATCATCCCCACACCTTGACACTCACTTGACCCTCACAGAAGAATAACAACAACATTTACTTACTAGGACTATTAGCTTAATTGACTAGGCAGTGGGAGGGGGAAGAGTGAAAGCTTCTTCTGCCTCAAGTAAGTAGACTACGATTTAGGCGCGCAACATTTCATATACTCGTTAGTTTGCCCCGCGGGTGTCGTCTCCTTGTTTGTGGGTGTGTGTGTGTGTCATACAAATGTGATGAGCACTTACTACCTGTTATCATTTGTAATTGTCGTCGACGGCCTAAGCACGCACATGTGCCACCTAATGAGGCACACTGGTTGCAAAACCATTTAAATTTATTTTGTAGAAATATTCAGAATATAAATTATAGTATAAATACTTATATAAATTCTAAAATTATTCATGCAGCAGCAAAAAGCTAACAACTTTTATAGAAAAAATAAAATACAATTTGATTAATTCTTTTCGCTATTAAAATCAATACTTGACATACTGTGTGTGACATAAGTGAAAAGCTTAGTCCAAAAAATAGCAATAATATCGACAGCATATTCAAATGTAACTTTTATTATCAAACTAGAAAGCGTTTAGTCGGGTCAAAATATGTAATATATTCAATATTTGAATAAAAAAGTCACATTATATTTAACTACAATTATTTTCTATAATATAGTCTTCAATTTAATATAATCTTTCATTCATTTAAATTTTCATAAACTTTTAAAGTGCTTATATAATTTTCTAACATTTATTCTGTGAATTTTAAATATTATTAATAGATTATTTGGTGCATTGAAGTGCTTCTAATTTGCATATTCTTTTATTTTAAAGCAAGCTTTTTGGCAAGAGCTTTGCTTGGAACACTCCCACCCTCCCAATCGCACTCACTCACACACCACACAGGCAAATGTGTTGACCTTGACCGTGTGCAAGGCTTGCTTTCGCTTACTCTTACTCTTCCCCTCGCTGTGGCTCTCTCAGTTGATACTCTCTTACCCACTCTCTCTCTCTCGCTGTCTTGAAGCTTTTGTTCTTTTGTGAAATATGCAGCAGTGCGTAAAGTGCAGTCGCTGCCTAAAATGTCAGCGAGCTTTTAACGAAGGAGCTTTCGGGTCGCACGTAAAGTGCAGTTGATTTACGTCAGCAGTTGTAAAAGCCTCGCCTCGGTCAGCGCCAGCGGCTGCCGTGGCCGTGGCCGAACAGCTGTTGGCGCTGCAGCGACGTTGACCGCGCAGTTGGCAGCGCAGTTGGCAGCTGTGAACTATGCTAGCGTTTAACAGTTATACGAGCGCGCGCCTTCATCGTGCGCCTGCGCAGGATGAACATGTGTGCCGCAGCAGCAGCAGCAGCAGCAGCCGCAGTGGCAGTGGCAGAAGTGCCAGCAGTGGCAGCAACGGCATTTGCTGGGAAACCTTCTCAGACGCCACAACAATTTTTGGCTTGAGAGCGCGCGTTGTTTCGCGTTAACACACGCTTTGCATCTTTGTTGTTGTGCAAAGGTGTGAGTGTGTGTGTGTGTGTGTCTTGAACGTGCTTGTTGCGGCTGCTCCTGCTGCTGCTGCTGCTTGTGCAACACTCCGTGAACTGTTAAGCAGCTCGCGGGTCAAAGTGCAACAGGCAGCAAGAAGCAACTGTTACGAAAGCCCAACAACAACAACAACTACGATAATAACTAAATAACTGTAACTATAACTGTAACTGGAACGAAGTGAAAGTTTTGAAAAAACTTATAAAAACTGCCACTGTGAAAAGTTTTAACTGAAAAATTTGTTATTGCTCGCATAAATACTCGACGGCTTCAAGGTAAACTCGCTGAATGTTTGATCTATAATACTGGCAATACTTTTACCGTTATACACACACACACACACACACAGGGAGATACATATAAATTTATAATTTACATTCACACAACAACACCTGCCAAGTTTTCAAGAGCATACAACCTTGAAAAATATTAAAACATTCATAGGCCCACGCACACAGATGCAACTACAGATACACACGCACAAGATATTTTTGATAAAATTATAGACAGAAATGTATAAGCTAAGCACAACAAGTGAGCAGCTTGGCCACTTGCCCAGGTTCCACACACACACACAGACACACACGCACAAATACGTGTATACTCCCACACATATACACAGGCTTACATTCACTTAAATGTTGCATACTTTTTTGGGCACTCACACAACGTAATGTGATAAAATGGCACATGGGCGCAAATAACGGGGCAAAACGACACACGGGGCGCGGCCATTGGGGCAGCCTCTTTTGGGCTGTAAATGTGAGTGTGTGTATGTGTGTGTGTGTGAGAATATTCACATTCCAAGCCTAATTCACAAACACACACACAGAGAGTGAAAGAAGCCAAGTGAAAAGCAATCTCAATTTCAGTATCATTTGCTCATATCGCATGCTTTGCATGACACTTACTCACACACATTCAGTCACACACTCAATCACATACCCAATCACACCCACTCACACCCACTCACACACACACTCACACTCACACACATAGAGAGCTAATACGTTGACCTTGAAGTATGCAACACTTTTGTGACTCTTGTGAAAAACAGACTGAGGCGCAGCGTCAGCACAATTACGATATGTTTTAACGCCTTTAAGAGCACAATGAACATTTTAACCTTTAACACGTGGCAGCTGTACTTCTTAACCTCCACCCCCCCCCCCCCACGGCTTACCCCAGCAAGTCACCTCCCTTTTTGTCTCACGCCCTTTCTGTCCTTCAGCTTCGTCGAGCATTTCCGCTGCGGAATTCCCATTAAATTAACACACACACAGGCAACTAAAAGACCTGACAGTGCGACGAACAGACGGACAGACAGATAGACAGACAGACAGACGGATGGACAGACGCGAATACAGGCGAACTCGAGCATCGTTAATTTGTGCAAACAAATACACAAAATGCGTTGCCAAAAGGACCTGAAAACAGCCCAAAAGAATCGTTTCAAATTATGCGCAACATTCGGGAAAATATCCCTTGCCAGCCCTACCCCTCTGCTTGTTTATGTTTCCGTCCTTCTTGAAAGTTAAGCATAAAAAGTATCTGGCTCAAAGTCAAAAGTGAAATGTAAAGTTGAACGATATTTGTTCATGTTTTGGACATTTTTTTATATTCATTTTTGAGTGCCTTTTAACAAAACAATTGAGAACTGGGTATACAAGCACTTATGCAAATCATTAGCTAGATTGCAAAGCGAATTGATTTTATTTTATAGAATTAATAATGATATTCACTGGAAAATATAAAATGTTACTATGCATTGCATTGCATTTCATAAACCAATTATTTATATTCTTTTCTAAGAACTATATTTATATAAATTTATATATATACAAATATTAAACCACATTTCAACTGAAATTACTAAACAATTACTTTGTAGTTACTCAAGAATTATTCGTATAATAAACGACTCTGTAAATATTTAATATTTACTCAAAAAGTACGCTGTAATTACTTCACAATCACTTGTTAATTATTCTACAATTACGCTACTGTACTCTAAGAACTATTACAGAGTATCTGGCAGTCATGACACTATTATCATTTCAGCGTCTGCTGCTTATTCTTCAGAACAAACCGTTTTAGGCGGAAAATTTGTGCACATGTATAATGGAGGGCGAGAGTAAGTGTTGGGAAAGAAGAAGGTGGAAATGTATAGTGGGGGCAAGAATAGAGGGCTGGAAAAACGCGGCTGACATGGACACGAACACGGACATGTCGTCGTACAAAGTGCCACAAAACTTGAGACGCTGACGTTTTTAATGGCGACGAGAGGTGATGAAAAGTTAAGCACGAACGGCTGAGCTTGACTTGAAAACTTATTGGTCCCAGTTGCTTATATAAACTTGTGGCAATAACAAAAAGCAACAACAACAATAACAACAGTCAGTGCAAACACTCAAATCTGTTCAAGTTGTTTGCCACAATTTGATTCAATTTGGCAGACATGCAACATGGCAACATGGCAACAAAAAGTTGTTTAGGCTACGACCACATAACTTGCTTATGACTTATAAGTCACGTGCCGTTCACTGTATCCCTGCAACTCCACCTCTCTGTCCCTCGTTTACCGCTCTCTCGTTTATCTCGCTACTCGCTGTTAACTTACCGCTTAACTCCTTTCCCCGGACAAATGCTCAGTCGCTGTTGTCAAACCGCATCAGAAACATTCAACAACCAAACTGCCACATACATGACTAACTTTTTAAGCAGAAGAGTAGCTAAAAATGTGAGTGTGAGTATCAGTGTGAGTATGAGTGTTGAGCATGAGTGTTGAGTGTGAGTGTGAGTATGAGTATGAGTGTGTGTTTGAGTGCTTACACACTGCTGCACACCTGGGTAGGAACATAAAAAATATTTTATTCAATTTGTAAATTCAACAGAATTTTCCAAGTATTAGCCAAGATTTGTGACAGTCTTTAAATTAGATATCTAATTTTAGAAAATAAACTAAAATTAGCTTAACTATTTGTTAAATACAAAAATTACTATACACAATACACAAATTAATTTAATTAAATTCTTAGATACATATTTGTTAGTAATATGAAGATAAAAAGAGAATGTTAAATAGAATTTATGTTCAAGATAAAATTCTGAGTAGAACAATTAATTTTGAAAAATACTTAAGATATTTTAAACACAAATTTTGTCTATACAATTACTTTTCGCTTATTTAGTTTAAAAGAAAACTTTTTGATGAACTGTCAAGCTTGTTTTTCAGCTATCTGATGATGCTTAAAAATATCTTTGAGTAGAATGTTTGTTTTAAATTTTTGCCTCATTCTTAAGTGATTTGCGTCGGTTGCATCTTCGATGTTGTTAGACAAATGACTTGAGTTGTTGTTTTCATAGTTGTTCTCGTTGTTGTTGTTGTGGTTGGCAATGTCTATAAGATCATCGGCATTTTCATATTAATTTAGCAAAACGCAAAACAAACAACACCAAACGAAAATTGACAGCTCAGACAGTTGTGGGCGGTGCAGGGTGCACAGGTGAGTTGCAGGTGTGCCAAGGGTGGGTGTGGGTTGGGGAAGGGAGGTAGTAGACAAGGCATACCATCGATT